>JAIPRM010004365.1:10553-23146 GCA_025469315.1 Stegophylla sp. TES_Ste_2020 | reverse complement strand
TTATAGCAGTTTTTTTTATATTTTTTCTTTTTCTTTTTTGAATAACCCTCGGCTTGTAGAACAACGTGGGGACATTTCGGCTTGGTGATAAATCGTATTTAATCACTCAGCAAAATACCATCGATTATCAAGCCAAAATATCCTCACGTTGCACAACAAGCCTGGGGAGATTTCTTATTTGCAGAGTAAAGCGGAGGCGTAGACAAGGGTAACGAATCAACCAAACATCCAGTGATATAAATAGTATGAATAAGTTACAAAATATTCCATACAAAAATTAAATGAAACACTTAAACAAAAAATAATGATTTATTAATTAATAAAAATAAAATTTGAAAAATAAAACATAACATTTATAACAGCAATTTTAAGTATACATTTTTATAAAAATCAAATATCAAATATCAATAATTAACTAATTCTTTAACAGCTTGTAAACATTTCCATTTATTTGGTAAGTAAAACTGTTCAAAAACATGAGGAAATGGAGTATCATATCCTGTTACACGCCGAATAGGAGACTCTAGATTTAAAAAGCATTCCTCCTAAAAACAACAGTAATATTAACCCAATTTTAAAATACATTAAAACATAGAATATAATACTTGTATTGCAGCAGTTATTTCAGCTCCAAATCCACCAGTCAATGGAGCTTCATGAGACACTATAGCACGACCAGTTTTTTTCACAGACTATAAAATATTATTTAATACATTACAGATTTAACAAACATACAAGTTATCAGATTTAAAACAAAGTGAATGGATTACTAACATTTGCAACCGTTTGCTTATCCCAAGGCAGTAAACTAACTAGATCAATAACTTCACAAGAAATTCCAAAATCCTTGTGAGCTATTTCTGCGACTTCCAATAATACATGAACTTGAGTACCCCAAGCTATTAATGTGATGTCACTACCCTCAACTAATACCTCAGCTTTTCCCAAAGGAAGTTCATAGTCATCATCAGGAACATCATCTACAGCAAGCCTGTACATGACTTTAGGTTCAAAAAATATGCATGGATTTGGATCTCGTATACAAGATAGAAGTAATCCTTTTGCTGTATGGGCACCACGTGGCATTACAATCTATAATTAATTGCAAAGAAGTAAATTTAATATAGATACATACAATTTATTTAAAAAATAAAATAATAATTAGTTTACCAAATTAAATACAATACTCAAAAAGTAATATACCTATTACCTACATATTTTTATATTATATATTATATTAAATAAATGAAATATTTTTATAACTATTCATAGTACCAAAAAAACCACTTTATTGATCTCGAACTGTAAACATTTTTTTTCTTGTAGTTTCAAAGTTATCTTTAAATTACTTTTGTAACATTTAATAAAGAAAAAATAAATAAATATTAGGTATTGTTGGTGGTATGATTTTCATTAATAAATTAAAGAGATATTAACTATATATAATATATAACATGTTAACCAAATGAAAACTAAACATAGTTTTAAATAATTACTTTTAGTCCGGGTGAATGAGCATAAAAACTTTCAGGACTCTGAGAATGATAAAGAGCTCCATGACCAACAGCAGAACATGGAGTACGAACAGTTAGTTTACCACAGTCAAATAAATTACCAGAACGGTATCGATATTTTGCTGCTTCATTGACTAACTAAAAAATGTATTCTGAATGACACACTACTAAAAAAAATTGCATATAGATTTAGGTCTAAAACAAATTAAATGGTGGTTCACATACTTGATCCAAAGCAGGATACATATAATCAGCAAATTGAATTTCTGCTATTGCTGTGGTACCAGCAACAGCAAGGCCAATTCCAAAACCAACAATCCCTTGTTCACACAATGGTGTATTGAAAACACGTTCTTCGCCATATTTTTCACGTAAGCCACTGGTACATCTGAATACACCTCCAAATCCAACATCTTCACCAAATACAACTAGAATTTTGAAAGTAGGTACCTAATTAATTTCAAAATGATCGTAAAATAAGTACCTAGATCAGGGTTAGCAACCTATAACTCCGGAGCCGCAAGAGACTCATTAAGATATGCATCAACATTGAAAATTTTCCTTTATATTTATAATTTTAATTACAAAATTATCACTTTTTTTCAGAATACATAATTTATAGTTGTACCTAGCCTAATAATGACATAATTAATTATATAATGACACATATAAAGAATATTCAAGAAAAAAAAGGTGAACACATAAATGAGGCTTATTAAACATCAAAATTTTGTAATTTTTTAGAAAAATAGCTCTTTTCTGCGAAAAAGTTGCCGACTCTGATCTAGGTACTCACAATATAAAATACATATATTCATTCATTTTTAAGAATAAATATAAGCAATAAATGGGTTTGTTCACTTCGTATAAAACAATACACAGGTTTTCTTTTTTTTTTTTGCAATATTTTTGAAAATATGCCAGAGGAAAATTTTATTACGAAAGACAAAATATAAAGACATTATCCTTTACAAATGTGGTAACTTTAATCACTATGGCCAACATTTGTATGCATTTACATATTTTTATTGATTGGTCCAAAAAATAACTAGTCCATACCAATATATTTTTTATGCCTTTTGCATATTTTAGAATTTTTAAATGTTAAGTGCTTATTTCATAATTTTGTTTTGTTAATTTTAAGGGCATATTTTGGATTTTGTTAATTTTTAAGACGTTTTTAACTCAATAAATCTAACATTTTCACAAAATAATAAATTTTTCAAGGTTATTAAATATCAGAATACATTAAATGAGCTGATAATATACTAGGTACTTCCCACAGTAAAATTAAAATTTTTTTCACATGTCATAAAAGTTTTTATTGTTAATTTGGTAGGCAACGATTACTCGTGCTGTCTACATAGCGCTATGTGTTATATCTATTACTTAAAAATTATTAGAAAAAAATGTCAAAAGTGAAAATGTTCAACTATAGTCAATCAAGAGTTACATTTCCAAATATGATGAAAATATATTTCCTTTGGACGGGAATATATTGTTTTGTGAAAAATGAGTAGTATAAGTTACATAATAATATAAAAAATGATTCACTGTCTTACAACATAACAAATAGGCGATCAACAAAAATTAAAGTTCCAACAACTTGTACCAACTTTATTAAAAATCAATGCTAAAATTTTTGTTTTATTCATTTTTTTTGTTTTTTGCTGTATTTTAAGGGCATATTTTGGTAATTTTTAGTGCATAACTACATATATATATATATATTTATATTAGTACATATAATTGTTAATCACATTTCAATTTCATAAATTGTTTGTTTTGTGACCACTAAATAAATGAAGACGCAATGTAAAATAATACAAATCTTATTATTAGATTACATAAAATTAATTTATATTAAAAATTACCACTATTTGGATCTTTGCTCATAACCAAATCCATGGCATCATTTATTGCCTGATACATATTTTTCTTACTGGTTTTACCTGAAACGAAATAATTCTATTATTCAATAATTATGAAATAAATCGTTGTGTCAAGTTTTCATGCCTAGTTCGTTTGAAATTCTTTCAGGGTGATAGACAAAATGAGAAGAATAACGTTTAAAACAGCCACATATTTTCTTGGACATATTGAACAGCGAATAATTATTAATGGTATGCATTGTGGATCGAGTATTTATTAACTGGTGTATTGTAACGGTATACTAAAAAAAAAAACGTACAAAACAATAAATATTCGTCTTAATTATGAACGAATAATCATATTACATTTGTTGCAAATCGTCAAAAAAATATTTCAAGCACGCATTTTATGTTATGGAATAAAAGGTCACTAATAAAATAGACAGTGGGCTTTATCCATAAAGACGATCAACAAGTTGCTGTATTAGCCGGGGCCAAAGTTTTTGAATGTCATGTCTCATGTGATCTGCAAACAAGTGCAGCGATAGCGTGATAAATTTCATGAAAAAGTAAAATTATCACATCCATAACCCATGGACTAAAATGTTTAAATGAGATAAAACGATTTGATATCACGATTAATGTTTTGATTGATAAATGATCACGTGTTTATTTTCCTGCAGCTGAATAAATCTGCTGATGATCTTTGTTTTAGGTTTCTCTTCAACATCTCGAACTATTTGAACCATGTCTGGTGCAATTCGTCATAAAAGACCTTTGAGGAAAGTCCAGTCTACTAGACCGTCATCGGACAATCGTGAAGTCCGCAAAGTGCCGGTGCCGTCGCATCGACTTACGCCTCTCAAAGAACACTGGTTGAAAATTTACACACCCATTGTGGAACATCTAAAACTCGACATCAGGTTCAACGTGAAATCGCGGAACGTAGAAATTCGAAATCCAGTTCCCGACGATGCTGCCGGTTCACAACACTTACAAAAGGCTGCGGACTTTGTAAAGGCATTTATTTATGGATTCGAAGTTGAAGACGCCTTGGCGTTGATAAGACTCGACAATCTGTTTGTCGAATCCTTTGAAGTGCGTAAAATATTATTATGTTTTCTCTTCATACCTATTATTTTGTGACTTTATTAAAATATATAACCAGCAACTTTTCGTTGACAGTTGTAAAGTTGTTTTTACAAATGATTGTTTATACACTTTAGGCGAGGAATTTTTAAGATTTCCCCATTTGCTTATTTATGTGTTCATATTCAAAAGATAAAATCTCTAAATTAAAATGGTACTCACACAAAAGCCTGGTTTCATTAGTAGTTATTGTTTTGGTTTGTTTTAGTTAGGTAAAATTTATTTAAATTTTATAAAATCGTAAAAGCTTCTGGTTATATTAAAATTTTTGATATGAAAAATTTAGGTATTTATTTTGAAAGCAATAAAATAATCTTAAGTTTTTGTAAAAAAATAAAATAAAATAATAAACACAATTTTTAAAATATACCTTCAACCAGAGACTGGAACTTCAATGATTTAATAGACTTCTATTCTTGAATAGCAAAGAATTCAGTTCTGGTTATTGAAATGTTAATTATAATAGATTTTTAAATTTTGTGATGGTCAATATGAATTTTAAACATCACTATACATGTGTTTTTATATTTTAATTTTTATTTAATAGGTAGGTATCAATAAGGATTTATTTTCCTAAAATTTCTTTAGAAATTGGATCTTTAAATTCTAGTTCTAGTACCTGCCTTCAACAGCCTGTAAATATATACATAAATTCAATTGTATACTCTTACAAACCTAAAATGATAGTATCATATTATTTATAAACCAATATAAATGCATTTTGTTTTGGCAATTAACTATTTAATCGAAGTATTAATATCAATACACCTTTGCATTTCCATAAAATAATTTCAAACCTTATTTCTGTTTTATTGGTTGGACCTGTTACAGTAATCTTTTACTTATGGATGTGACTCAATTCTTGGTCATGAGAGCTGAAACATTTAGTCACAACCTACTTTTAATCTTTCAAAAAAATATAAAAGTTTTTTATATTATTTTTAAACTGTATGCCACTTGTATTATATACATTAAATCATAATAGTTAATTTATATAATCTATTTTTTGTTTCTACTCTTAGCTTATAAACAATATCTATGAACTGCACAATCATTATTTGTTTTATTTTCATTTATATCAAAATAAATAATACCTAATATGGTTCAACAATACAATAAGGTTGAAAAAATAAATGATTGCATAAAGTATCTGTTTAAAATATATTTCTAAAGTATTAATTTTGTTAATTTAGGTCAAAGATGTCAAAACATTAAAAGGTGACCATTTGTCCCGTGCAATTGGACGATTAGCTGGAAAAGGAGGACGGACTAAGTTTACCATAGAAAATGTTACAAAAACTAGAATTGTACTAGCAGATTCGAAAATTCATATATTGGGATCGTTTCAAAACATACAAGTAGCCATGAGAGCTATTTGCAATCTCATTCTAGGATCTCCACCTTCTAAAGTTTATGGACAATTACAAAGCCTCTCTAAGAGCAAAGTCTTATAAAACTGTTTATTTTTATAAATAAAACAATAACAATAGTTAAGTCTTGTAAAATTTAATTTTTAATAAAGTTCAGTTTGATTACATGTAAGCTGTTTTTAACACCAGTCACACTGTGCCATCTGCCAAATCTGTGTTCATTAGCAACTGCTACAATTAACCTACTACCATCATTTGTAAAAACGAGACCATTAACAAAACCTTTAACAGGAACATTGAATAACGGTAGTAATGACTTAAAGTTGTTGGTGCACCTCCAAAACTTGAGATTTCCATCCCAACTTCCAGAAACAACCAGGTCTGAATTCGCCAAGGCTCCAACTGCAGATACCCAATTTGGTTGACTGTTACTACTATCAATTCCATGAGCATTGGTGACATTGCATAACGGCTTTTTCTTTAATGTTCCCCAAACGCTTACACAACCGTTATCGCCTCCAGAGACAAAATGTGCACTGTCAATTTTCTTTACGGTATCTATTGAACCTCCTGTTCCATTGAAAATCAATTGCGTTTCTTCTTGAATTTTCCACACTCTAACTATGTTCTCCATGCCTCCAGCAGTTACTATACGGTCTTTTTGGAGAGTATCAATGCAAGTGACTTCAGTCTGATGGCCGAAAAGTGTTTCTACGTAGCACATATCAGCAAGATTCCAAACTTTAACACATTTATCTTTTGAACAGCTGAATAACTGATTTGATTCGTTGCAAATTGTTAAACCCGTAATGCCTTCTTTATGTCCGTTCAAACATCCAATATAGTCTAATGTAACTGGATGCCGAACAACAATTAAACCTGAATTATCTCCTGATACTAAATAGTTATCAGATACTGCAAGAGACAAAATAGGGTAATTATGTTGTGTTGGGTTGTTCTGAGGTTTTTTGCGATTAAAGCTCAAACTTTTAACGACTTTACACGTCTGTAGATCCCATTGTAATATGGAAACGTCTTTTGAACAAGAATAAGCATACTTGTCATCGGGTGATACTACAATACACGTTATAGCTTTGGTATGATTTCTGTTTCTCATTTCGACAATGTCTGTTGGAAATGCTAAACCATCAGCCAATTTAGTTTTCAATTTCCCTTTTTGATCCAAAACATCGTCTTTTAAACGTTTTAAAACATTTTTATTTACTTGCTCCTCGTCGTCGTCATCTTCTAACCGTCTGCGTTCTTCTTCTTCAATCTCGTTCAAATACTTCTTGGCGAGCTGTACTTTTTTTTCATCTGCAGTCATATATTTCTCTTCGTCCGATTCGGACGAATAGGGTAGTTTGTCGTTGTCATCGTGATCAGATTCACTGGAGTCTGACGAAATCTCGTCATCAACGTGATTTTGGGTTTTCTTCTTTTTCACATTGTTGTTTGTGACACGAACAGCGGGCTTTTTACGCTTAGAAGCATTTTTTCTGATAAAAAATGACATTTTTATGAATAAAAAAAAGGAAAAATGTTTAAACTAAATACAATTTGAAAAATACAATTGGTAAACAAAACACAAGCATGATGCAAGTCAAACCATATTTTTCCCTGAGACCTCAGTGATAAGTGTGTTGAATGTTGATAAAATATTTAAGGTTATGTCATGGAGTAAAAATTTAATTAAAATGGCTCTGCTAGGACGTTGTAGGCGTCAACAAACAATTTATCAACTAGCCCAAAGGTCGGCAAATAGCATTAATTTGAGATTGTGTGATTCGAGTTTATGCTTACTCGTTCTTATTCTTTCTCTTTTGTGTTATACTGTTTTTTTTTTTTATTTAATCGAAAGCTAACATTATGATGCAATAATTAATGTAATAGATATTAAAACCTTGTTGCAAGTAATAATAGCTCCAAAATTTTTCAGTTTCTGAATTTCCGACTCGTTATCATCTCTGTTGCACTAATTTGTATTTGTTGAAATGAGCTCCAACATGGGCGTTAATAACTATATGAATATGTTTGTTCAACCCCAGAACGGCGATAGTTCGTCGAATAAACGTGAATCGTCGTGTAAGTTTTAATTGTTTGAAATATAAATACAAAATGTTATTCTAAATTGTTGATTTATCTGGAATTCAGCCGATGCTAATGACCGCAAACGGAAGAAAAAGTCTCGTTGGGGTGGAAGCGAGTTAGAGAAAACATTTATACCTGGTATGCCAACAGTATTGCCCCATAATCTTACCAAAGAACAGGAGGAGGCTTATATTCGTAAGTTATAATTCATGTTTTTTACTATCAATGTTAATTATTATACTGAATTAAGACATGTGCATGATACAAAATTAATGAATTTTAAAAAGAAAAAAAATGCAAAAAAGTAACAGTTTGATAATTTAATTCATGGCAAATGTTTAAATAAATCAATATTTATTGTTATTAAAATATATATTATACCTACAGGCAAATAAGAAGTATAAAACTTAAAAGAAAATTCATTTTATACATTGTACTTTTATAATATGAGCATTATTTTTGTTTTTAGTGAATTACTTAGCCGAGAAATATAATGAATATCTACCAAACTAAAGATTTTAGCATACGGCATTATTTTATGCATTGTTTTTGATATAGGTACATTAATAGTTTATATTTTATAAATTATGTGATATAAGCTACCTATACTTTTATTAAATGTGAATCGACTAGTTCACATAAATAAAACTTAAGTTTAAATTGTAACATTTATTTCCAACCATGGTTATATTTAAATCAGAATAATTTATTAATTCTTGAAATGTAAATTATCTAAAGTACTATGCTTATTTCATATACATTAATTAATTGTGTACTAAAACCATGGAATAGAATTCATTTTTCCCTTTACAGCACAATGACTACTATCTACTTAACCCGATGTACAAGAATCTAAAAGGATTGTATATTTTTGGGTTTAGGTAATAAAATAATTCAACAATATTGAAACATTTTATTTTATACTTGGGTATGGTAGTTTTTAAAAACTTGCATGTTCCAAAAAAACAACTTTAATCATAATTTATTATCAATGCTCTAATCTACTTCTTCAAGAAAATTTTTTCTTATTTATTGTATTTAATGTATTTTAAAATTTAAATAATATGTATCCAATCTATATATACATTTTCATAATTTGTCTATCATTGCTAAACTACTAGTCATAAGATATTATAATTTTTTATTTTAGGTTATTCTTCATTTTAACTAGGTTTATGTTACTTAATTTATTATGTAGTTCTGCATTTTTGGAAACCCATTTTAATTATTTTTATTTTCCTACATTTTTTAAACTTTATATTTTAAATTAACTTTTACATATTTATATGAACAATTTCATCAAATCAAGATGATGGTTTGGATGACCCATCTTCAGAATTTTTTAAGACTTTTACACATTTTAATTCATTAAAATACGCTTACCCAATTTTTTCAGATTTTTCCATTCATCATTGTAGTTGTTATAAAAATATGAAGCATTTCTTCACATTTAGCAAACTTTTTTTTTCTTTTTAAATTTCAGTATATTTTAGGAAAATAAAAATATAAATATAAATGCTTTTCTATGTGAAATTTCCTCAGTTTTCAAAATAAAATCTGTTTTTTCTAGAAGTTATATTAATTGCAGAAAATTGAGTTTTATTTTTAAAAAAACTTATTTTATGGCATTGCGCATAGATTAATATTTTATTCGGAAAGCTGAGAAAATTTCAATCATAAGTTGAGTTTTGTGTAAAAATGGTCAGAATCAATAAAAAAAAATTATGACTTTTATACTTCTAAAAATTTTAAATTATTAAATTTTTTCCTTTTTACAGGGAACCCGATGAGCAGAATTTCATATATATTTAGTGAAATTTTCTCAGCTTTCCGAAAAAATATCAGTTTATACATAATGCCATAAAAAGTTTCAAGAAAAACTAAATTTTCTGCATTTAATATAACTTCTAGAAAAAAAACAGAATTTCTTTTTTTCTTAAAGCTAGGGAAATTTCACATAGAAAATTTTTTTGTTTCCCTAAAAAATAAGAAAAATTAATTTTAAAATAAAAATGGTTAATGTGATGAAATGCTCCTCCCTAAAATAAGTCGAAATGGATTGTGTATTTTGTTGAAGACTTAAATCTGTCAGTTTCAAAAAAATTCTGAGTATGCAAGGGGTAAGGGCCACCCAAGCCATTATCTTAATTTGATGGAATTGCTCATAAATATATTTGTATATATTATATAGTTTTTTTTTTTACTTCAATTGAAATTGGAAGCATATGCTACCATGTATGACAAATTGAAAATATTGTGTACTTCGCTCGTTGGGGTGTTCTTTTCACGTCATAGTAATTTAACATCATTAGGCTATGAAATAAATTAAATTAATAAAATATTATACTTATAATGTTACAAAGTTTTAAATAGATATTTTATTTAGGTAGTGATCTTTTACTATTATTGTTATGTGATTTGTCTAAATAATGTTAATTTGTATGTACTAATTTTTGGGCGTTTTTGCCCTGTTCTAACCCGTTTACATTTTAGTACAACTACAAATTGAAGAGATTGGACGCAAGCTGAGGACAGGAGAGCTGGGCATTCCATCTAATCCTGAAGAAAGGTTTGACTAATTTGGAAATCCATCAACTATTATTTAGCATTACTACTTTCAAAACGGTTTGGTCTAATTTATAATATTGTCATTTATAATACCATTTGTTTTCAGTTTTTTTTTTTCAGTAGACAATACTCAAAATAATTCTTAAATGCAGTATTTAAGATTAGGTTCAAAAATTTAATTTTGGGAAGTTCCACTTTTTTATTTTAACTTTTAAAACAATTATACTGTCTTATATTGAATTTACTATGAAACCAATTACATTAATATTTTATGAAATTAAAATAAATTATGTTTCAAATAATTTTAGCAAACATGTTATGTGGAACCTCCCTATTTATTGATATTTAATATTTATGAATATCAATACTTCATTAATTTTGTCAGGTTGTTAATTAATTTTTCTTAAACAGGCTGAATTAAAATATGTTTAATTTTAAGATTAATCAAAATTTTCTTTATTTTTTTTAGCGTTAATTTTTAATTTTTGAAATTAACTCGTGTTCTTCCAGAGGCTGGTAGTCTAATAAAAAAAAATTCACCTACCTAAATGTGGTGATCATTCAATTAATAATAATTTAATTTATTTAAATATTCACATGACCTTAAATAATATTTCTTTTTCAATAAGATCATACATTTAGAACTAAGTTATTAGATACCAAGAAAGCATCATCAATATTGTTTCAGATCTCCTTCGCCTGAACCCATATATAGTAGTGATGGAAAACGAATGAATACTAGAGAATATCGAACTCGTAAAAAGTTGGAAGAAGAACGCCATAGACTCATTCAACGTATGGCAACAGTAAATCCTACATTTAAACCACCTGCTGATTATAAGTAAGAAAAGAAAAACAAAAAAAAAAAATACAATAAAATTGCATTTTGATAAACTTTATCAAATACGTATTCCAGACCTCCAGTTATTCGTGTTAGCGATAAAGTAATGATACCTCAAGATGAACATCCTGACATTAATTTTGTTGGGCTTTTAATTGGACCTCGTGGAAACACATTAAAATGTAATATTAAATTATTTTATTATTTATATTTTATTAATCTTCTATATATATATATTAACTATTTTATAGCTATGGAAAAAGAAACTGGTGCTAAAATTATAATTCGTGGTAAAGGCTCTGTAAAAGAAGGAAAAGTCGCTCGTAAAGATGGACAACCATTACCAGGAGAAGATGAACCATTACACGCTTATGTAACTGGAAATAATCCTGAATATGTTCAAAAGGCTGTGAACAAAGTATTTTTCAGTCAATACATTTATTTATTTTTTTAACTAGATATCTATATTATGTAATTATATATTTTTTCAATGTATAGATTAAAGAAATTATAAAACAAGGAGTAGAAGTCCCAGAAGGTCAAAATGACTTGCGACGCATGCAACTGAGAGAACTTGCTCTTTTGAATGGCACACTTCGAGAAAATGATGGACCGAGATGTTCTAATTGTGGTGCTGCCGATCACAAATCTTGGATGGTATGTAAAAAGAAACGTTTTTATAATTTTTTTTTTTTTTTTTTTCATCAATCCATTACACCAGCGTTTCTCAAAGTGTGGGTCTCGAGTCAATTTTTGGGGGGGTCGCCAGAAATTTGTTTAATTATATAAATTCACAAAAAATAACATTTTTAACTAAACTCCACTGTAAAAATGATGGAGTGGCACATTTGTGCATACATTTGTAAAATTGTATTCATTATGAACCAAATAAATTAATAAAGTATTTTAATTTAATTTTGATTTTCAAGAACTGCCTTTTTATTCTAAAAAATGTAAAACCGTGGAGGTCGCTATAAGTTTTTGAAGAAAAATTTGGGTCTTATTCCTTAAAAGATTGAGAACCACTGCATTACACACACATTATTATTTTTTTTAGTTGTATTCAGGGGCGGATCCAGAATTTATTCCAGGAGGGGGCGCACTATATATGGACATAAAAACTGAACTATAGGCTTTTAACATATATGTCAAATGTGATATTTTATAGCAAAAAATGTAATAAAAGCAA
>JAIPRM010004365.1:0-10453 GCA_025469315.1 Stegophylla sp. TES_Ste_2020 | reverse complement strand
GAATTAAACATTTTACAAGGGTTTGAATGAAAAATGAACTAGAGGAAATACAGACAGATATTACGAAATATCTATATAATATAAGCATTTAATTACTGAAGGTTGATTATGTTTTATTGCATCTTATAAATTTTTCGACGCTGAACACGATGGTGTGAGTTAAAATCCACGTGCAACCAGGGGCGGATCCAGAATTTATTCCAGGAGGGGGCGCACTATATATGGACATAAAAACTGAACTATAGGCTTTTAACATATATGTCAAATGTGATATTTTATAGCAAAAAATGTAATAAAAGCAACACCATAAGGATATATTCTAAGAAAACTTAGCAAATAACGTATCAATTTTATTATGTATTAACTAGATTAATATTTTTATGAAATAACTACTAGTTTTAATATGAAGTTACTAGATACATTTTTTTTCTTTTAAGAACTGATTTATTATTTTGTGTTTATTACATTACATATTGTTATTACATGTTTATTACATTTATATTTATAAGAATTTGTTTAATGTTTGCTGCATAATAATTTTTTAAATTACTATACTATAATATTATATTTTTTGATGGCTTTGGGGACATTGGTGTACAAAAATAAAATCATTAATCAAAATTAATTTCATATGAAGAACTTTATTTGAAATTAAAAGCTATTTAACAAATAAAAACAAAATATACATTTCTTACAAAATGATAACTTAACCTTTAAGTTTGTAACAAATACTATAAAAAATAATTAAAGAATAAAATCTAATTTTCTTTTTTTGTCATTAGCAAATCTATCAATGATATTTTTGATATTATCATGAATATTAATATTTTTGTGAATATACAACAAAGCAAGACCTGTTAATCTATCTTCATTCATTCTGGACCTTAACCATGTTTTAAGCAATCGTAAAGATGAAAAGCTTCTTTCCACAGTAGCAACAGAAATTGGTAAGGTGATTAGTATTTTAACTAACAATGATAATACTGGAAAGTATTCAAAATCAAGATTGTCTAATAGTGTTATAGCCGATGTTATAGTAGTTAGTTCAATGTCAGACTTAAATTTATTTTCTAATAAAGATATTTCACCTCTGAGTTTTTTTTCAATAGAAAAAGCAGATTCACCAAATAACACACTATATTTATCAGAAATATCCTTCAAAGATTTATTATATTGTTCTGTATTTTTAAGAAACTTTATTAGATTTGATGGCATCAAAAAATTAAGGTTGAAGCACTGCATATTATCAGAAGAAAATCTTATGTCAAAATCTGTAATTACTTCATCTAGAATTGGAATGTAAATTGATATTCTCCAATAACCTTGTTCATCTGTAGAGTCAACTTTAATATTATTTCTATTGATCTGCCTTTCTGTAATCCTAGGAAGTTTTAATTCTGAGTTTAATTTAGACATCATTTCATTGACATTTTTAAATATAACATCAAAATATTTGTTGGAATCATTCCGTTTTTTTCTCAGTACTTCTCTAAGTTCTTTTATTTTAGTATTAGCTGAAAAAAGGTCTATATTTTTACTTTGAAGTAGTATACTTAAAGGTCGAGTTAGACACATTATATCATTTAAACAAAAAATACTCATTACAAATTCACCATCTTGTATAACTTTGCATAATGAGTTGGCTTTTGATGAAGTAGATATATCATGCCATGCAGAAATTTCTGTCAAACTTTTTAATATAGATGGAAGGTCATTAATAAATTCTAAAATAGAATCATGCCTTTCAACCCAGCGAGTTACACAGTGACTTGTAAGTTTATACCCCAAATATTTTTTTAAAACAAAATTTCTTTTAGCAGAAACATTAAAAAACTTGACTATTTCTTGAATGGTTCCAATAGCATTTCTAACACTTTGGACCTTATTTGATTTAGATAAATTATTGTTCAACGAATGATTTAAGCATGGGCATATCATAGCATTCTTTGCAGATTTTTGTATAACAACAGCTGCTCCACATACAGTAGACATATTAACACTGCACCCATCACAACCAATTCCTACACATGACAATAAATCCAATCCCAAACTTTTCAACTTTCTCACAACTGTTGAGCCAAGTACTTCACCAGTTATAGTTGGTTCTGATTGTTCCAAATCTATAGTATCACTACCATTGTCCAAATCCGAATCAAAAGCATTGAAATCTGCATAATTGTCCTTAAGAAGATCAACAAAACCAATAAAATCCTCTCTAACAGTATTTTCAAAAAAATATCTTATTGATATACTAAGTTGAGATATATGAGATATGTCAGTTGTTTCATCAAATAACACACAGTAATATTTTGCCTGAAGTATTCTATCCAATAAAATAGAAAGAATTTCATTGCCACAATGATTTATTAATTCATTTGTTGTCGTTTTACTAATATAAGTAGCATTATTTTTAGCTGTCATTAAATGATTTTCGAGAACTGTATCCCCACTATCTATTCGAAATCTTAATAATGAACGAAAATTGCCTTCTACTGCAACAAGACTATCGTTTGAATTAAGTAGACAACCATCATCTCGATGTCCTCTTAAAGGTATATTTTGTTGTCCGTGTAAAATTATTGTTTTTATTATCGGAATAAGTCTTTCTCTATTATCTAAAACCTGCTTTTTACGCAAAGTCTCAACCTGATTTCGAATATCACATGATGGTTTTTGATATGATTTAATAAATAATTCACTTTTTAACAATGCCAACTGGTGGTACTGAGTTTGAGAATGACAGTCTAAGTCTCCATTTTTCCCCATTAATTTAGCAAATTTAATTAGAGGTTCTTTCACTAATAATTTAACAGTTATGGTTTTTTGACCACCTACAAGAATATCATTTATAAAAATTGCACAATTTTTGCAAAATAGCCCTTTTTTTACGTCAGAATAAACTAACCAAGAATAGTTTGATAAATGTTGATGATTTGGACGACGCTTTTCTTCCCTGTTTCGTTTGTTATGTAAAGAAAAAGGAAATTCATAATTTTTCGGTGGGGCCCAGTGATGTTGAAGGATCATATACTTGGTAAAATCATTAATGTCATGGATATGATCTATGTAGTTACCAATATCGTAACCATTTTGTAAAGTAGTAATATCATTATTATCTTTAATGTTACTTGAAAAATCAGTCGAACCCGAAGCCAATGAGTCATTTAGTGACAAAATTGTAGTTGAAGTATCCGCTTTTTCTGGTACAACACTTTCAGGAATTTCATTCAACTTGACTTTTTTTCTTATGACAAATTTATCCATTATGTTTGCTGTAAAAGAAATACCTTATTTTAATAATTTTATACGTGCATAATTTAATAAATATTAAAAACTAATCAACTAAGTGTATATATGTATGTAGTATATACTTACAGTGAACTGTGAAGTAATGGTATCCGAAAGCAAATCTGAATTCTTTAAGACATGAAACACGACACGATCAATATCAAATTACTTTTGTCTTAAGACCTCATAGAGAAATAAATAAATTAATTTATAAACGTATTACTTCATAATCCATATTCTGGACTAGATATCATCATACTAGTTGAGTGATTGGTAATAATTTTAAATACACGCGCCGATAAGAGATGGAAAGTAAAACAATAGGAATATATATATAATGTGTTCTATAAATAACACGATTGCTTTAATATACAGTTATAATATAGTACGTCAGTACATATATATATATATATATATATATCATATTATTGATGTTATTTCGATAAAGCAAAGGGTGTTCCTACAAAATTCGCATGCACTTATTTTATTTTTAGATTTTTAGATACCAAATCCTAATTAAAGGTATTTCAATATAATTAGTGAGCCAGTGGCTGAGGAGGGGGCGCGCGCCCCCTGCGCCCCCCCTCTGGATCCGCCACTGGTTGTATTACATAGTAAACTCTCGATTAACTTGTGCTTGTTTTGTTTTTCAGTATAGTTATAAAAATAACTACCTAACAGTGTCTTTACCTATATTTATATTTTATTGTTTATAATATAATAAATTAAATTTTTCCAGTGTCAAGATAAACCAAACGTGACGAATAGTATATTGTGTACCCAGTGTGGTGGTGCCGGGCATATTGCGAAGGATTGTAGAATGAAAAACACTGGCGGTGCTAGTTTTCCGGGCAGTCAGGAAAAGAATAAAATCGACGAAGAGTACATGTCGCTTATGGCTGAACTTGGAGAAGGTCCGCCACCACCAAAACACGACGATAATTCAATGCGTCCTTCCATCAGTAGTAACACCAATGGAGGCGGCTTGTTCAACAAACCTCAACCTTTAAAACCGCTCATGTCGATACCGCCTCCGCACTCTATACCCAACTCGCTACCTCCGCCTCCCTGGTCCAGTCAACCTATGAATGGAGCTCCCATGCCTCCACCCGGAATCAACGTACCACCGCCCTGGCAAATGCCTCCGCCGTCAAATCAACAGTATTCCAACATTCCACCACCACCACCGGCCAATCAAAATTTCCAACAACAGTGCAATATGCCGTGGGCCATGCCGCCACCACCACCTCCTCCAAATCAACCCACGTCTATGCCTCCTCCTTGGCAGCAGGGTCCTCCGCCCGCCCCACCTGCTGCTGCTGCTACTACAGTAGCGGCGAATATGTGGCCTCCGCCAACTCAACCGTGGCCGAGTCAACAACAGCAGCAAGCAAAAGTCTCGCCTACAATTGCTCCGCCCATGATGATGCCCCCTCCTGATTTGCAAACACTATTGGCCGTTCCACCTCCTCCGCCACCACCTCCTCCGTCAAATTAATCGACTTCTGGATGTCGTCAAAACAGATTACAGATTTCTTGTAATTTATAGTATATTTTACTGTATTTTAAACGAGTTTAATACTTATTTCACCAAGACCTTTTTGTAAAGTATTTTTATATATTTTATTTTTACATATTTTGTTTATAAATAAATATTTGCATGACCAATTCGGGACTTAGGGAGCTTTTAATTTGAACGATTTTTATCTCTTACGTGTAATAATATGTATTAAGTAAATAAAAATATTATGAGCGCCTAATTTTTATACAGTTTATTTTTATTCAATTAGTAGATTATAATTTTATATTATTTTTTACTTACTTTGATAAAAATCAGGGTTGCCATAAGGCATAAAACTTTATATGGTCTGGGAAAACCTAGTTGAAAGTCAGGAAATCCAGTATTAAATTAAAATTTTTCTGGAATTTTTATTAACGCCAGTTTTAAAAACCAAATAGTATTCACAATTTTTTATTTTTTTTTTCTGTATTTAACAAATATTTTAAATCTAATTTGTTTATTTGGATTATTTTAGTAAATTAATAAATATTTGAGGGTAAAAACAAATATTTCATAGTATCAATTGTTTTGGATAGTATTCTTCAAACAAAAATAAATGGATGGATTTGGGAAATCGGGCTAAGCTATTTTTTTATCCAGTCAATGAATAAATATTTATATACATTTATTTAATTCTGGAAATGTTGTAGTTTCCTGAAAAAGTCTGGGAATTTCATTGGTTTTGAGTTGTATGGCAATCCTGTTGATACAAGGTGGGGGTGTGGTTATTTCTTTATTTAAAAAAAATCATAACACAAAAAGTATTGGCAATATCAATTTAATTATTTTTTCTGTATACAAAGGTACATTTAAAGTTTTATTTTAATGTTTAAAATGACATCTTGAAGGTGGCCACCGTCCTTGTCAATGCACTGAGATAGCCAGAATTCAAAATTTTCCGTTCACTTTTTTCTGCGTATTTGTGTCTATGTCAGCAATAGCAGCTCGAATAATGTTTTTCAGGTGATGAAGGGTTGGTGTACAATCTGTTCACCCCAGTTTTTCTCAATCTTTTTGAGGCCGCGACCCCCTATAATGTCACCCAATATTTTACGTGACCCTTTTATTATGATACTATTAAAAGTAGTATGAAATTATCATAATTATATTCGTATTAAAATTAAAATAGTAAATACTTGATGAATATAAATGTACATTTTCATTCGAAATCTCAAATTTTTGAAAACTGTTACTCTACTATTAATAACCACTCGATGCTGAGAGTTTCAGATAAGGAAGTAACCAAACTCCATCTTGTACTAAAAAATAATGTAAAATACAAATTTATTATGTCAAGTTAAAATAAAACGTGAGCATTTATATTTAATTATTAAATATAAATTCATTTATAAAAATAATGAAATGTATATTTTAACAATTTGATACCATTGTACGCGTCATAACAGGGCAGTTTGACTTATTTTATATGTACTAGTATTAAATAAAATATTTATAAAACTGAATCTACATTTTATTTTTATTTTTTTAGATTCTGAGTGGAGTGAAAAAGCTTATGATTTTACAATGATGTATATTTTTTCCCATCTGTAACTCTCATAAAGAGATACTTGTCCAAAAATTCAATCTGTAACTTTTTGAATCAGAATTCAGTTCCTAGATTTTTCTTTATCTCTCTTACACTTTTTTTTTAAAAAAAACTGATTTAAATTTTATAAGATATTTTTTAGGCCATTTTACGTGTACAGTACCTATATAAATCAATTGGAAAGTCAGTAGTTATATTTCAAAATATAATGCAGATATTGAAATCCAGTTTTTTTTAAATACAACATGTGACTAATAGCCTACTTTTTAACATAATTAAAAAAATGTCAAAACCACTTAAACATTTTTCTGACTTTCCAAAAAAAAAAATTCTAAAATAGCCATTAATTAGTAAGTAACACGGAGAAAAATAATTTTGAATGACTGGAAGAATTTTTAATTTTCAAAAAATATAGAAAATTATAAGGTTTTTAAATGTTTAAATAGATAACAAATAATGAACCAATAGCTAAAAATGTGTACACAGTTCATTAATATTATTTTTCTTTTTTTAATTTATTATTATAAATGTTCAAAATGTCCACAATAGGCTGATATGCATAATTCAATATTATAGGCCATTTAAAAAATCTGGAAGATATTCCTAATGATACGTTAATTTTATTGCAACAAAACTTCCTTTGCTTAGAATCGTATTATTGAAGAAATGATTTATCGTTTCTTTAAAATCAACACACCCATCAAGAGTATCTAGCACGAGGAGCGAAGAATACCCGTGATGCAAAGTATGTCCAAATATTTTTCTGTGTACTTTGCTCTACTTTATTTTACTTTACTTTTTTTTGGTTTTTAACTGTCACATTTAAATACTTTTATTTTAGATTTTAACATATAAATTATTCGTTAAACATAACAAGGAATAATACTCAATGGGTACTCTACCATATCATTAAAATAGTACTTATCTAATCATGAAATTTGTATATTATTATAATAAAGTTTATAAGGTCATTAAAATATAATATGGTTTTCGATAGATAATTATGAACTGTGTTACTATAATAATATAAGGTCTATAGTGTGTATTGTAAATAGCTTATCGGTACCTGTAAATAAATAACTACTTGGTACTTGAAGTAGATAATAACTGATTAACATTATTACTGGTTGTTTTTTATTTTTATTTTTTTTTGTGTGGAATGTGCTACAAGAGGGGGAACTCATCCCAGTGGGGCCTGCCTTACCCTCAAAAACTAACTGGTTATTGTACTTATTAATTATTATGGCTCTCACCGGAGTCAGTAGTAAATTATAATGTATGCGGTGTAAATCTTTGTTGTATCATCAAATTGTTAGTGAAGTTCAAGTGTAACGTTTATTAATTCCAAAATACTAATTTGTTACATTTATAATATTACAATAATTACAAATCGTATTTCTTAATTACAAATAAGCGCATTCAATTTGTTTAGATAATTATAAAATTACACAAAAATACCGTTGAACGAATACCTGGTAAATATGCAATACTATACATATTGTGTACCTATAGGTATTCCTATTTGTTTAACTAAATTATACATGGAACACCGTCAAAATGGGTACTGGTATGTGACTCGTAACAATCTTATTTTGTTTAATCAAATAATATAATAATATTATAATAATCGTTTCTAGGTTAAAATAATCAATGCGTATTTATTAAAATAAGGACTGTGAATTTAATGCACTAAAAAAGTGTTAAATTTGTATTCGTTTATACACTTATAACAGGCAAAATATGCTTTTCAATATATACTTAAAATTCCAAAATATACAAAAATATGCATTTTTAATTCCAAAAAATATCTTTGTTCGGAAAAAAACTAAATTAATAATTTTTATTAATTATTATTGCCATCAATCATCATAATATTAGGTACCTATTTCTGACTTGTGTTAATCGCGAATTTATTTGCTTTATGGATTTGTAGAATTCGGAGCAATAATGATTTTACTAACGAGTAACGAATAACAATTATTTATACTTATCAAAGTACAAAGAAATTATGAAAACATGCATTTATATGCCCTAAACTATAAAACATGCAAAATATGATTTCGTACTTGAATTATGAATAACACAAAACAAATTTTGGCCGGATCCATTTTCTTATACAATGTAATAAAAAAATAATAATAAATAATATGCCAATTTTTATTTTAGTTAGGATTTGACAAGGAGAGTCGAAAAATTTACAAGTCACTCATTTTGACGGTACCTACATTCACTGACACAATAAGTGTTTAGTGAGACAATTTAAAAAAAAAAAATATTTTATTTTTTTTTATTATTTATTTTATTATTTTTTTATAACCTGTTCTCTTAAAGAAACTCCATGTTTAAATTTTCAATATTTAACCAAAAAATGTTGAGTTCAAAATCATCATGTTTAATATTATGTGGATTTATTATGAATTCTGAAATCGATTCTTGATGGAGAATTTGAGAAAATCTGCTTGAAAACAATTTAGATGCAATATGCATTCTTTTAAAAATTTCGCATATTTTGTAATTATTAATTTTATATTAAGTTGATTAGCTTTGAAAAAAATTTGAATTTATTATTTACTTCTTCAAAAAATCTTGATATTTTATTTTTTGTAATTTATATATTTTAGTCTAAAACTGATTTTTGGTGGTTATTGATGACAAATTTTTACGATATAATGATATTTTTTTTAAATAGTTGTTTGTGTCATATAAAAGATTATACGTGTGTCATTATGTAACACGCATGCCAGAGGTTCGCCATCTCTGTCCTACACCCTACCCAAGACCCTAACTCTTTACTCTACTACCCCTCACCTCTTCTACCCTACTTTGTAACCATGGTAACCATGGTAACGTAATAATTGTTGTTACAAGATTATTGTATAATAACTGAACCTCTGCTCAGAAACGTCGTATTGAAGAAATGATTTATTATTTTTTTAAAATTAAATACACCCACTAAAAATATTCCACCCAAAAAGGTAAAGAATACCCGTGATACGAAAAATATTTGGCTCTCTTTTTTTAAATTAATAATCCTGAATAATAAATCAAAACTTCTCTTAGAACCGTTTAACTGAATATAATATTTTATCATTTCTTTAAAAATTTAATACACCCTCCAAAAGCATTTTATTTGGATTTCTAGTCAAGATATCAATTGAAAAATACAAATAAGATCCCAATTGAATGGTTATGATGATGTCGAGAATGGTGAAAGAATATTCGGTACATACGCTTCTAGATATTTTTCTGAATAATATTCTTTAGAAGTTTAGAAAAGTATAACCAAAATTATTTATTAAGTCATCTCTGTAAATTTTCACCACTGGCGACGTTCGTTCTTTTTTAGTTAAGCAAATATTTTTCTTCTCCATAGAATATATTTTAAATCCATTAAATCACCAAAAAAAAAAAAAAAATATGATGATGTATAATAATATTGTATATATAATATATGTATATACAGATATTACATAATAAAATAGTCTACACAATTATTTTATTTAATTTATTTTTTTAAAGGTGTATTTATACATTGTATTAAATAATTACCTACGTTAATATTTCTTTAAAATTATGATATTGATGATACCCTCCCTAAAATTTTTTTTTGTGTGCAGCTATATAATGGATAGCTACACTGCTGGTTAGATTAGGTATTATATTTTTATGTAGGTACTTACATTTAGGCAGGTACTTCTCGATAGACATCGATTTTCGTCTGGTTTGGTCAAATGACACGTCTTACTTATATTATAGTTATATATTAAAATAATTATAAAAATTTTGTTTAATAGACCTAAGCTTAATCACTTGCCGGCCAAAAAGTACATAAATAGACTATAATTATAATTTAATTACTATATGTTTACTCTATTAGATTCTGAACGAAGTGAAGAAGCTAATGTTTTTACAATGATGTTTATTTTTATTTTTTTTTTCTGTGTACAACTTTTTGTATAGAAATACTTGTCCAAAAGTTTCGATCAATAACTTTTTGAAACCGGATTTGCCTCTAGATTGTACTTTAAACAGGTCATTTTTTGAATTTCTCAATTCTT
>JAIPRM010004364.1:0-23154 GCA_025469315.1 Stegophylla sp. TES_Ste_2020 | reverse complement strand
TTTTAGCGTACCCCTACTAATTTTTAAAAAATCACCCACAGGTATATGAGAAATTAAAATTTTGGGGACGCTAATTTTTTTTAGACTTATGCGTCCCTCTTCTAATTTTTTTCCAATTCAAGCACTGCTGATAAGATGTTCCACGATAAACATTAGTAAAAATTATATTACTGTGTATAGATGTTAATATACGGTAGTAAGAGCCATTTTATTTAATTTAATTTTTTTATTTTATTATAATGTCAATATTTTATTAAAGTTTGAAATTATTAATGGAGTATTCATTGGGTGTATGTAAATATATAAAAATCAATTTTTGTTTTTCGTAAATGTTGTATACAACAAAATAATTTATAGTTCAACATTTAAATTCAATTCTTCGAAACTGATAATTGTTATTGTGTATTAGTTGAAGCTTCGTTCAGAATCATTTTATTGAAGAAATGATTTATCGTTTCTTTAAAATTCAATACACTCGTCAAGAGTATCTCATCCAAGGTGCGAAGAACACCCGACAAGCGAAGTACACACTTTTTTATCTATTTAACTTCTAATTGGAAAAAAATAGGTACTGTTATTATGTGTGATCTACCGTGATGCATGCGCGAGTGATCTACCGACTACATGGCTATATTAAGATAATAAAGCTTTGTGAAAATATAAGTTATTGAGGAAAAAAAATAAATACAAAACAAATATCGTATTTCCGTCAACAGTAAAAACAGTGGTGGTATTCCATCCATTCAAGATAGTCGTATTCAATGCATTCCTTCACGATATAAAATAAAAATTTTCAATTGAGAAGTATTTTTTATTGTATTATTTTTATTTAAATTTTAATAATTTGACTCTCATGTAATGTATAATAATATATAATAATAAAAATTAAAATAAAAATAATTAATATATAACTGCAATATCCGATAGGTAGATCACAAGTGATAACGAAAAGTTGTTAGTACATCAAATGCTACAGCAATACAAAAAAAAAAAAAACAAAAAAAAAAAAATGAGAAATAACTTACAACTTCACTTCAATTTTTCAATATCGATTTAAAGAGTTAGAAAGGTTAGTTATCTCGCCTAGTCTTGATTTTTACGGACGGAATGAGGATCGATTTTGCGCGTTTTCTCCGCCTACGTTCACAGTATTCGTCGGTATAGCACTGCGGTGCAGCATATTATAATACCGCTGTTACAGAGCGCAATAGATGAACTTCACACACTCTCCGTTTGAGGGGAAAAAGTAAAAAATAAAATAAAAAACTCGTATACGCTTGTAATACCTACTGCAGCAGCAGCAGCAATAGTGGTGAATGGAATCGACGCGAACAATGGAGCCGTGCGTATTGAATAGTATAATAATAATACGAGCGCGCGAGATCGGAAAGTCGAGGTGTAGATTTTGAATGCGAAGAGAAAAACAATTAACCAGCACGAGTATAATTCAGCGTACTATAATATAATATTGCAATAATGTACGTGTATGTATGTACATGAACACTTTACGACGACGGAATATTGTAACATAATAGAAGGCCGCGCGTAGTGCAATACCGCACGCGCAGCTGCTGGGCTGAGCCAAAGTTTACGGATGAAATAAACGACAAAAAAGTTTAAAAAAAAAAAAAAAATCAATTAGTGTATATTATTTCTCTAATGGAAATTCGCAGAATCGAATAATAAAATTTAACTTTTCGAGTCCGTACACACACACACACACACAATACGTTAATATAAATGTGTACGCGTGTAGTTTTTACTTTTTTTTATTATCTATTCTATCAACGTGTATAATATATATATATAATAATATATAGTTATATATATCATAACGTCTAAATAAAACAGTCACGCACGTGACGTGTCCCCTCACATCACATCACACGACCAAAGTAGAAAAAAATATGCGAGCATACACCACGCGTCAGGGCCTCAACATTAGCCAGAACGGTTTTGTTCCCAATACCGGGACCTAAAATAGTGTATTTTAGAACACAAAATGTGTAGTATGAAAAGATAAGTATGAAGTTTTAATTTCAAAAGGGTGTTGTCAAAAAAGTCTTCATTATCAGAATTATTATACAAAACGACAAATTTTGACTTGAAAACAATTATTAAAATTAATATGTATTGTATTAAATAAACTTTTGTAGTGCCTAAAAAACAATATTAATATGTTAAATTTTGCTTTATAAATTATAACAAGTTTTAGATTCTAAAAGAAGTGAAGAAGCTTATGTTTTTACAATGACGTTTATTTTTTTTTCTTCCTCTATGAACTTTTTTTCATATAGAAATACTTGTCCAAAAGTTTCAATCAGTAACTTTATAGGTCCAAAATTGAACCCAAATGGTACTTATACCATTAGTTACTATAGTAAAACATGATTTGATTAGCATTATTTACTTATTTTTATAAAACTGCGAAAATATATAATATTTGTACGCATTTTTCTAGACATTAAACTAATTTGAAATTTGAAAAAAATCTCTTGTACACGCGTTTATCCTGGAAATTTATTATTTCCAAGCAAAAATTATAATTTCCTATATCGCGTTTTAAAATATTATATTATACAAAAATTTACGATTATGGTGATGTATGACGGAATAGTGGGCTCAAAATAATGTACGGACGGTGTATAAAATGACAATATCTATAGTAGAATTTAATTTGAATAATATTCATTAGTGCAACTTGGAAAACATTTTTGAGGGGGCTAATATATTTTATCTGATTAATTTAGCATTAACCTTATGTAATTCTCAAAAATTCTGGGGGGAGGCTATGAGTTCTTTTGAGGGGACTAAGCCCCCTCAAGCCCCCTCTAATTGCGCCTATGATAATATTAGGCGATTTCCATGTATCTATATAACGACGATTCGACTATCGTATTTTGACTATCGTAAACTTATAATAATCGTAATTTAAATTTCTTAGTGACGGAATTGTGCTATTGTGACTTCTTGTAAATAAGAGTAGGTAGTGTATAAATTAAAAATATGCGTTTTGATTGAACGATTTGTGAAACTTTTATGAAATATATTCGAGATTAGGAAATGATTTTGAGTCTCATCAAAATATTACAGAAATAATAATATTACATCATTTAAAATCGTTTAGCTGTTTACCAATATTGTAAAGTATTCTATGCTAATAACTTTACCAATGAGGTTTATTTTTTCATAACTCTGCAATACTGTTCAAGTTAATTGATTTTTTTTTTGTAATCAGTTAAAGATAAGTTTTACATTGACATATAAATATTTTAAATGTGACCTCGAGAAAAATCTTGCTATATTTAATAATTATGTTCACGTAAAAAAATTTACAAAAATAAATTCGTTGCAGGCATATATACTGTAATTTTTTATAAAACAAATTGGCGAATTACTTTTTAGAAATATTTTTCATTTTGATGAAACAAAGTAACTATAATATATAGGTTAATTTTTTAACATACAAAAATTTTCGGAAAAAACTTCACACTTTTAATCAACTAAAATTAATGTTCATATTTGCGTACACACGTGTCACTTTTGTAGAGTGATTCATTATATTATAAATTATGTACAAAAAATTATATTTTGAATTCAAACAAATTATGTATGAGATTCCTTTGTAGTATTTCGAAATTTTCTATTTAACCAGACTATGCCAAATTCCAAATCAAGTACCTAAATCGTAAAATAGACTTCACCAGTCTATAGAATGTACAGATTGTGTCTTAAAATTTAGCACAACATCTCTTTAAAACACCAAAACCTCTCAAGGCTTTACTATAATTGAATTAATATGTGGATTAAAATATAGGTACCAACTTTAAAAATTATTTCTTAATCACAAACCTGGTCTATTTATATGATTGCCCTTATCGCACATCGAATATTTAAAATCAATTAAAGATCGACGACGATATTAAAATGTTATATAATATTTTAAATTGACATAGTTCATATTAATAATATTGTATAGGTATTTTTTACGATAATTTATAAAGTGTACCTGTTATTATATTACTTAATGAATAAAGAGAGTCAACAATAAAAATATTTTTCATTTCTCCTCTCTTTAGAAAATCTTAAATACGCCACTAGATGTATCCTACACCGGCGGGACATATAAGTCTGTCTCGGTAAAACGTATATTATAATATCACACGAGAGTGTCAGCTGCTCGTTTAACGCATTGGACGTTTCGATGTGGCTAACGTGAAATTTAAAGTACAAAAATAATATCTACTAAATTAGTTTAGTGTGTTCTTAATGAGCGGGGCCCTCGAGGCACGTGCGCCCATACGGTGTAATGTACGTCACGAGGTGGGCACGTCATAATAATATTATATTATACAACAATGCTGTAATACGTTTAAACGCGGTGGTATATAAACGTTAATTCGCCGCCACTGTTGGTAAAAATACGAATTCGTTTTCTTCTCGAAACACTAGTCGTGTCGATTAAGTAATTAAAAAATATGTACGGTATACACGTACCGACTCTCTGCAGGCCGGAAAATGCGTTAACGACGGAATAATTACGACGGCCATTTAGTTTTGTATACATTATTATTATTGTGTGTTACACATAGGCGTATTTATAGCAAATTGTGTCATATACTCGTATAGATAACTCCTCCGACCATTAAACTCTACTCAAAATTATTACGTACAGCAGTCGATTATAGTTATTGTTTTAATTTTCGATAATTTACTCGAACAAACGAAATCGATACGGTTTTTTTTTTTTTGCCCAGCTCTAGTTTGAGAAATTACACGTTTCGTATGGCTTTTCCATTAAATTTAATCGTTTTTTAAATGTTGCGCATTACAACGCGTTATTGTGTTATAATAATATTTTTATGTACAACAATAAGTCGGCATTGTATTATTATTATTATTATTATAGATAACACTGCAGTACAAGCATTCGAGTAGGATTTCTCAGAACGGACGGCATGATGAAAATATGTAAATACACGCTTTGAATTGTCAATAAACAATTTATTTCTTCGAGTCAATTAAATGATTTATACATCATAATTTGATGATTAACTGACTCAAAATTTAATTTGAAAATATGTTTATGCAGTGGTGTACTAAAGGGAGAGGCGATGGGGACAGTCACCATCCCCAAGAATTTTTTAATAATGAATAATATACGAGCAGTTCAATTTATGATCTGGTAATATATACAAATTTTAACTCAATATTTTATACATGCTTGAATTATGTGATAACATTTGGGTACAATCTATTTTATGTATTGTGCTTTAACTTGTCTGTAAGTAAATTTCAATCATTTAGGATATAAATATGTAACTTTTTCCTATTTCATTGAATTTTAATCGCTTAAATAAAATTTAACTATTTTGCTCCTACAATGATAGCCCTGATTGTTTCATAATTATTATAATTATGCTTGCCATTCAATATATCAAAAATATTTTAAACTGTTCAAGTGCTCAACGCCTTATATTTTTTTTTATATGTTTTTTCTATTCGGTTTACAAGCTATTAAATTAATTACAGTGTTTATATTTAAATCAAAATGGTAAGTTTATGAAGATAATTCATTTTTGTTAGAGTAAAATCAAAAATTTCCTATTCATATTAATACTTATATTTTATATTATTTCATTGCAGTTACTGGATTATTGTAATTTTATTTTTACCTTAATCATCAAATATGGAAAATAGCGACGAAGTAGTAACTTCAAACGGGGACTTGCAAAGGATAAATTCGAATATATTCTAAAATTTATAAATAATTTTAGAATATGCATAAAAACAATAAATAAAAAAAATTAAGATATATGAGCAAAAACCTTTTTAATTCTCTTCTAGGAATAGGTATGTAGTATTAGCTTCCCCCTTCCCCTAAAAAGAAATATCAAATACGCCCCTATATCTATAAATACGATAAATTGATAATTTTTTAAATATTATTTTCGTATTACTCGTCAGAAATATTATTATAACTCATTTTTCAATATTATACTTAGCAGTGTATATATAAATAAATACTTTTATGTAAATTGGTATCGAATAATAGCAGCTTTGTAAACTCATGGACGAGAATTGTCTGGTACCGGAGTATGTTATCGAGGATAAAACCTCGAAAATATCACACGGGACGAAACATGGCAAGTAGTGTATACAATAGATATAATTTTATTTAATACATTTGTGATTTTATTTTTTCAGCGTGGTAATGTGACATGGTAAAGTAAACAGTGACAAACCTACAGCCGATTTCTGATAAGGGTGTGTCTATGTTATGAAGAACAAGTCTGATCTGATTCATTTTTACTTATTTTTTAAAAATATTTTAATAAATATAAAATGTCAACCGTGAACAAATACGAAACGTGTAGTTTAATAGACTATAAAATAATAAATATTACAATTATTTTTCTGATTTCTTACGATTGGTTTTCGAACAAAGACAGTGGCTGGTATTATTATTATTATCATTACTGTAGGGAACACGTTCGAAGCTACCCCGTTTTATGAAAACTGTTATATTTATGATGTCAAAAAAAAAAAAAAAAAGGAAGAAAAAAAGTAGAAACGTTATCCTTGACTGCGAACGAATAACGCGTATTTTCGTTAAACGGAGTATAGCTGCAAACTGCCATTTTCAGCAGGTTGGCCTACTTTTTATGGTTTTCGCGTTATACTAAATTAATGTAATTTTGTCCAAACTGTAGTACCTATACTCACGGTAATAGGTATCTATATATAATATTATTAATAGTATAGATATAGACGCCATTTATACGCGGATTCGTTCTGATTTCGAAAAGAAAAAAAGTATTATTTTTTCCGCGACTATACAAGAGAGAAATCTGTCAAAACAATATATTTAATTTATTATCAATGATTTCACGACGCGTTAACTTCTTATACGCAGTACACTTTTACATATTATTATTATTATTATAGTTCTTTGTAAGATTATTTACGCCGTAACGCATCGTCTGCGGGTAGGATTTCATTATCATTATTTTGCATTTGAAAAAAAGCTCCCAGAAATCTCCTTCTTCAAACCAAAAACGTGAGTCATACTTGTTTGTTTAATCGTCTCGATTTTCCTCCGTGCAGACAACAACACTCCGCCGGTACTCGGAAACACGAGATAAAGTTTCTTTTAGAATAAAAAAAAAATAATAAAAATATTAGGCTCACGAATATAACAGTAAAAACCGATGCTATAATATTTTGTGTCTGTCACAGTCGCTAGATTTGAAGCCTGTTCTTGGAAATGAGATATATCCGTTATTTTGCTATATAAAATTGATTTGTATCACTCGCTCCGATAGTTTGGGGTATTTTTTTGGCCATTAGATTGAAAAATATGATATAATACACAAGTCAAAAAATCATAACATTCAGCTACGACCTGCAGTATATAAGGATTATTATTACACAATAGAAAATATCATGCTCATCACACGAGTCACCATTGTATTATCGACGAATAACTATACCATATATTATTATTATATTAGTAATTTTTATACGGACTGATATTATGATGAGTTTTGTGTTAACGCATTATTATTATACACGTAAATAAATTACGAGCGTGATAAGTCGTTACAATATCGTTTTTATTGATACGTACATAGCATATTATCGCCGAGAAGTCTTAAATGCACAAATTACATTCGTTATAATGCGTTCACATTTTCGATATCAAACAATAATAATTACGTATTTGACATCTGGACGATTTAAAAATCGTTTTAATATCTTTGACCCTCACGCGCACTGATGACTGTTACGCGAGATTAAACGGCATGAAAAATAAATATATGACACATTCGAACGATAATATAAAACAATTTTCAAATTTTCTTTATTTTACACGTGAATAATATTCGACTCATATTTTATTCATATTTATTATGAAGTAAAAATGTACGTACACAGTGCACATATTTTCTAGCAAAAAATAAGTCGTTTGAACACCAGATGTACGCATTAGTATATAACGTATTTGAGTTATGAGAAAAAAAATCAAATAACAAAACCTTTCAATATTCAGCTTGTGATATACATATATACATACGTACACGCTCCTCTTTTGTCCTCGTTGTCCTGTCGCAGACGACATCACACTGGATTCAATATTATAATATATATATATATAACGTTGAGTGTACATTCTGTATACACAGTGTTGTAAAAAATTCTTTGAGTAGTATTTAAAATACTACTAAAATAAATTGTTGACAAATAAAACTTTTTTAATAAGTAATTGAGACAAAATTTAAATAGGTAAGTACTATTTTCTAAGTAAGTAAATTGTATAATACATTATAATCATTATTATAGTTTTCCTTATTCTGAATCAGTCGAGTCGTTTCGGGTATTTCTAGAAACTCATTAGATATCATACTATATTAATTTAAAAATTATGATTTTAGTTTTTATAGCAATTGTTTTTGAGTAATATAAAATTAATATTATCGAATGGTTCTAAACATTTAAAACTGACAGAAAAAATTATTTTAAATACGTATTCAATACTTGATAAAAGAAGTATTTGTATTCTAATACTCAAATACTTTGACTTGAATACTTTACAAAACTGTGTAATACAGATACTGGAGACTTGTTATTATATTTCGACAAAGCCGACTATGTTGTATTGAAATATCATTACAACACTGCGATATTAATAAAAAAATAATTGACAATCGTAATAAGCGATAATATCTAGAGATCGATACATTCTAATCGTAAAAAAAAAAATATATATATATATATTAATACATTGCCCTAGACACGATTTTGTTTTTGTTCACATAAACTGCACGAATTTCCGTCGTTCGAATATTATTATTATTATTCTCCCATGTATTTCTAGCACTCGTCTGATAATATAACTGATAATATAGGTATGAACATTATTGTTAGACAGTTGCGAATCGATAACAAAAAAAACCACTACCCGTAACGTTAAACCACGCCTATGTACGATAAATATATTGCTTTTCGTCAAAAATATTTAACTGTACTCACGAGCCGCGAGACGACGTCGATAATATCAGCCAGAGTCTTACGTGCAGTAAATATGCGAAAAACAAGAAGGTGTGTAACACAGCTGATAATCCTTTATTGAATAAAAAAAAAAAAATGCTAAGTATGTACTTATGCGCCTTATGGAACGAGCAAAAGATTGACATCAATGATTTTGAGAAAAATTTCCATATTTTCGTAATTCATCCATGATATTCATCAGATGTGTTATCTGATGCAAGTGTGAGATGGAACATAATGAGGAACATCATTTTGATTTTTTTCATTAGTTATCGATTCCCCCCTCGGGGGGGAGGGGGACAGTTAAATGTTACTATCACAAAAAAAAATAAATAAATAAATAAATAAAATAAATCCACACATCTCATTTACCGACTTTTAGACATGGTTGGTGATAACGTCATCTTAGACGCGCCATCCATCAGAGAGTGCGATCACTGATGAATTTCGAAATACAATATGGGAGTTTATTAAAAAATAATTTATCTAAATCTAGAGGATTCAGGACTTGACACTGCAGTGAATGTGAAAATAAGCGTTATAATAAAGTGCTTCGAAAACATGTCGGTTTCTCGCTAATTATAGTGTATTAATGGTTGATAAAAAATTTAATAAAAAGGTATATTTCACATTTTGTTCTTTGCAATAAAATTCTGTACTTAGAAAAATATCATACATTATTTACTTAAATTTGTTAAAGCTAAAAACTGTTTTTTTCCTTGTTACGCGTACCTAATATTTCTCAGAACGACCAGAATTTTTTATTCTCTTATAATGTAACATATTATGTTATTTGTAAAAAATTACGGAAAAGTAATAAATATTGGATATTTTCTACACGATAATGAATTTATTATATTAATCATTTTTAACGTCTCAAATTCAACACTCACTACAAGCGATCAAAAATGCTCATTTCACTTATTATGTACGATAGTAATTTCCACATTAATTAGTAATAAACGGCAAAAATATTAATTCAAAATAATTCAAAATCTCTAAAACACGCATTAAAAGCTTTTAGTATAAGATTTTTTTTAATATGAAACGAATTTCTATCTTACTCTGTTTTCTTTTCATACATGTGTATGGATGAATATTCAAATGGTATAAGTATCGAGTAGTTTCAGGATTCCATTACTTTTAATCTGGAAACTTTTTTTGCAGTGTGAAATATTCAAAAACAAAAAATGGGACTGATAATTTTATTATAATGTAGGTGGATGTATATTATTATAATTCACATGACGATGGCACATGTTTTTTTATGCACACGCTAGAATGTACCTCACTATACTTGCATGTCGTGAGCCTATATATATATATTATTACACAAGTATATAAACACTAAGGTACGCAGAAGTTAGGGTTGTGCCCTCCTCCCCACAGTCACACCACCTACATTTTTAATTTTTTTTTTTTTTTTTAACAGTCACCAATAGCAACATTTCTGTAACCGTACAATAACACAGGCGAAAACAGAATAGATATTTTTGTTTAATACATATAGTATCGGGCCATGGTCACGACGAAAACATGGTGGTGTTATTTTTATTTTTTTTGTTTTTTACAAAACATGTGTGTTTTATTTCGTGCAATTATTCGACGCGGAAGTGTACACACGGGAAGTCGACGACGAAATAGTATCACGAAAAAAGGAAAACATTAATAGATCCGTTTGTCGCATAGAGTATATGTATATATATATATATATATATATATATATTGTGCACGCGTGGACGTTAATTTAATTATTCAATTTGGGGAAGTCGAATTGTCGCAATAATAATATCACCATACTGAAACCAATTGGTACGGAGAGTATGGTTAAAAAATATTTTCATTTGGGTAAATAGCTGTGCCGACAAACGAATTTTATATTTTGATATGTACAATATAGTAATATTGTATGTGTAAATATTGACGAAACAATAAAACGGTTCGATGAATGTACACGATTGTTCCACGCGCGCGCTCAATTTAAAACATTGGAATCGTATTTGTATTGTATCTACTATAAATAATGGTCATACGGTTTAAAACTGTTTCGTGTGATGTGAATCATACGTTTCGTTATAATAGTGTTGTATGTACCACGCGATCACATTGTACGCGCATAGAATGTGTTGATCAAAAATACGTATAGTTATAGTTTAAAAATTTGTTTTAGATTTTGAGCGGAGCAAAGAAACTAGTGTTTTAACAATTATTTATTTATTTTTAAGTATACGCGTATTTATATAGAAATATTTGTCCAAAAGTTTAAACCGGCAACTTTTTGAATCAGTATTTGCCTGGACTATTTTTCGAAATAAAATGAAAACACATAAAATTATACTGATATACCTAATGTAATATCGACGTGAATCATTATTTTTATCACGACGGTCGATAACATCGTGATACATCCCACGTGCATTTAGTAAACCCCCGAGAGGTACTCGATGATTCGGTCATCTTTGCGGACGTAACAAATCGTTACGATGACTAGACTAACACGTGTGCATCTAATAATTGTTCCCGGATAACAAATTAATATAATATACCCAAATCCGTGGTAGTAGTGAAAACAATATGCCACTCGAGAAACCACAATCGTGAACGATTAATCGAGTGTTACAATAATAGTAATATTATAGTGTGTATTATTATATGTATATGCATTGGGTATATACACTATTTGTAACAAAATATATTGTTTAGTTACGCTTAACGCACCCACGCAGACGTCATAGTATAACCTACGAATAAAAAAAGAAATGAAAAAACCGACATAATAATAATAAATCTGAAAACGCGATTTGAACTCTTTTACAACCCAGGTAGGCGTATGTAGTATCAGGGACGTAATCAAACATAGGGAATGAAGGGAATAAATCCTCCCAGTGTTTTTTTAGATTTTGAACTAGACAAAGAATTTCATAACATTTGACATTTGTGACTTTTAATCGATAAAATTATGAGTGTATTTAAGAGTATATAATATTGTGAAAAAATTGGAAACAGAGTGTACATTAAATATGTATTAAAATAACGACCAAAAAAGTCATTACTCATTGCTAAATAGTTTCAGAAAAAAAAGAAGATTAAGGAAAACCAAAAATCATAAATAATTTGCGCTTACCACAAAAATGAAAAAATCTAATTTTTCGTGGGTGCTATAGCAGAAACTTGCATCTGACATTAAGTTCACATCCGATTAGGTTAGGTCAGGCATAACTTAAAGTGTAATAGCTGCAAGTATAGGTGCTATATCCAAGGTAACGGCAATGTTTTTTTCAGTAGAATATCTATTATATTATAGAAGCAATCAGCATAGAAAAAAAATACGTCACAGATTTTGGGGATTCGTTTCAGTATAGTTATGTTGCATCTTGTTGAGAAAATGATTGAAATCTGGAAAATATTAAGGGGAGATTACGGAAGAAGCCAAGAAGGTATTATGAGGGAATCTATGACGTTTCTCCCCTCCTCTACACACTGCCCAGCCATGCCTACGTGTATAGTATAGTACAATATTATTAGTATGTGTATATTATTATACATATTATATAAATTCACGTACACACACCATATGATATAGGTATTATACAATGCGAGCGTATTGAAAATGGTAATAAAAATTAGCTCGGGGGGGTCATAATATCACAAGCGCGCAAGCCACCTGCAACGAATTACTTCAAGCTGTTAAGTGTGTGTGTACATTCATGTGTGTCTATGTGTGTGTGTGTGTATGATCCTATTGTTAGCCACCTCGTTAAAAATTGTAGTAAGTATACTGATATTCATAATATTTTATATTTCCTTTTTTTTTCGCTATGACTAAAGAAATTCGAATCAACTCAATGGCCAATGACTAAGTACTTAGTTATATTTTAATTATATATTATCGCATGTTTAGATTCTAATTAATAATATGCACTATATCAACCAAAGATCACCCATAATATGTTTAAACATGGTTAACATATTATTTGTTTTATAATTTTCGTTTGAATCATGGTTGATAATGTCGATATGATATTTTTTAGTCCTTGACTCCTGCAATTTCTTTGAGAGTCCTAAAAAGCTAACGTATTGTAGGATATACGTGTCGGGCATTTTTCCCACATATAAGGAGGTTAGACTTCAGTCTGACTGAAAATGAACTAAATCAAAGTTTAAAAGAAAATTAAATAATGAATCACTATAGGTATTTTGTGAAACATCAATTAATTATTATCGTATTACTTAGGTAGAAATTATAGGTAGTATATCACTCACCATTTAAGTTATATATATATATATAAGTCATTCTTTCTAATTATTCAAATTTTATTTTATTTTTTTTTTTGCAACACCTTCGTTTAAAATCAATGCATTCCTAGCTACATTGGGAAGGGATGACACTACCCCAGTAGTGACAAATAAGTGGCACACGTACTATGTTGCACAGGATAGACTTTCAATAGCCGTAGAAAGACTTAAATGAACTCTTTTGGTAAATCTCATACAAAAATCTTCCCACTTTAGATAAAACATTTCTATTCCCTGTTACTTCAGATAGAACATTTTTTTTTAAATTCTCAAAATTATGAAAAAGCTATATATTTTTTATTAAAAACAGTAAAACATACTAAAAAGTACATTTTCGGTTCACATATTTTATGAAAACGTTAAACAATGTTATAACGGAAATAGAAGTATTAGAACTTTGGATTTTTACTAATTATTATATATTTATAGTGTTATAAAGACTAAATTATTGTGTTTGAGAAAAATAATCGGTATCTGGCATATATTATATCTCATTTCGGCACATTTATCGAATTATATTTACCATCCCTGTACTACACCCCATAACCACCCCCTGTAGTGCACCATACACTATCTGAATTATAACGTCTGGCAATTTTATCACATTAAACATTCTGTTAAAAGTATACATGTATACAGTATCATTCATTGATAAGATATTTATCGCAAGTCGGGAAATCATCAAATTGTTTTATGCTCTTTGACGCTGTATAATTTACTACATGACCGATTACGCTTAAAATTATTATTTATCTAGCACAACCGTGCAGAGTCGTTTTTAGATATAATACACGAGTAGGTACAGTATCGCGATTCGATTACAAAATTACTTATTGCGCGATAAACACGAGCATTTTATGTGAACTTAATAGTATATTAAACGACCATTTCTATGAAATATTGCGCGGTCATAATACGGTATGTATAAAACTTTTTAAGTACAAAAATGAAATTCGAAAACACACACAAACACACATTTTTTACGTCAGCATATTTTTGTTTAAAATGTGTCTGCTGTACCGGTGCAGTTCACCGGCGTGCGTATACGTCTCTGTTCGAAAAACACTTGTCATCAGAACACTATAATACACATATAATATATATGTATACTATTATACTGATGTGTGTGTGTGTGTGTGTGTGTGTGTGACACCAAACGCACGAAAGTTTATAGGTACCTATGCATAATGTATAAAGCATAAAGGATTTACATAGGATGAATTATGTTTCGTCAACGTAAAAACGTACTCGTTTTTGACTGTGCGATATGGAAATGAAAATTTCGAAAACGACGGAAAGAAGAAAATATTTTTCCGATCACATAAGTGTGTCTAAAAGGTAAAAAAAAAAAAAAATACGAAAAACGTGCAGTTGTGACGCGTTATGACGCGCGCATTGTACTCACTAAAAATTGGGAATCGCGTATTGTAATGGACAAAAATAAGTTTGTATTTTGCTGCAGCTATATTACAGTGTCTAAATGAAACTCAAAACGCATGTGTTGTAACACTATGCGAATTATACGTTTACTGCAGGTATATATACTTGCAATATAATTGCAATAATGGCTCGTGAGCTTAATGCGGTAAAAACCTTGAAAAATGCATTTAAAATGTCGAAAAGTACAATAAAAATTGCACTTAAAATTTTTTATATGCACTGTTGAATCAAAGTTTCAAAAATTCAAGAAATTATCATCTTATTAGTAAAATTAAATGAATACAAATTCTTCAGATTATCTCATTAATGTGTGATAAGTGATATTAATAATTTTGATTTAATTTGAATTGATTTGACTGTGATTCAATTATATGTAATTCTCTCTGTCTCAATATTAATCATAATAAATCATACACTGTAGTACTATAATACATTTACCATTAAAGTTTTGTGTAAAAGATTTTAAATTTATTATATATATATATATATATATATATATATATATATTCACCCCCAATGAAAAACACAGTATCTATATCCTTTTTACATTTTTCTAATTATCTCATACAGTCCGTGAAAAATAAAAATATTAATGTAAAGATGTTAATTGACGGGATTTGATTAAAAAAAAATTAAAAAAAAATACCGTAAAATAAAATAAAAAGTAAATATGACATAAAAAGTCAAAAAAATGATTGAAAATTGTTAAAAATTGTAAATAAATTCAAAATAAAAGTCTTGAAATTCCATTTGTTATTCATGATTCAAATTATATGTTAAGAAAGCTATATTTTATATTCATATAAAACAAAAATGCATTTTTCTACAAATTAACAGCCCCAGTGATAACCATTTCGCGATCCAGAAACGCCTCTTTATAAATTCGTATCACTTAAAACTGGTCAATGTTAACGTCCTTTATCGCGTATATCGAATAATATTTATAGATGAATATATTTGTATAATAAATTTACTTATTTGTGTATTATAGTACGTAAGTAATCGAAAAAGTAATATTGAAATGAAGAAGCTTGATACAGATTTCATACGGTTATCTACGTTTAGATTTTTTGATGATGGATAAAAATACTTTTTTCTCAATTTACTATATAATTTAAATTTTATTGTTTTATTTACAATTGAAGAGCGCGATTAAATCATAATATACCTAATATATTCCTAATTCTTCTATTTTATTTGAAGTTCTTTTTACTTTTAATATTATATATATATATATATTATAATATATAATATTAATTATCAAATAATTAAAAAATTACCATATTTACTACTTTTCGTCTTTATACCGCGGTAAAATCATGCACTGGGTATACATATACAGCATACAGATGAGGTGCCTCTTTTTTGAATTCAAAAAACTGTTAATTGATTAAGTATGCGGGTGGGCTGTCCTAATAGAATTTAATAAAATTTAATTACAAATATAATTGTATATACATGTATAAAAAAACCTTGAACGTTAAATACATTATGATGTTAACCATTTTTCAACCTAATATCATCATCGTGCATGATGTACAATAAGGGTGGTGGCTGTGGGGTGTTATTTCCCATTATAATATAACCGGATCCTTTCGCTGTTTTAGCCTAACCAATCTCAAATAATTCAATTATTGAAATCCGTAACCCAAATTATTAAAATAATATTTTTAAAATCAAAAGTATCAATTATTAAAAATCTAATATTTTTTATAAATCTGTAGTTGTACACAACTGTAATATTATTATATTTAATTAATATAATCAGTATAAACTAAATTTTATAATAAAAATATAAATAATATAACTATTTCTAAAATTAAATGAAAAAAAAAAAAAAATCAACGCATTTAAATGTTTCCTAAACACAATAGAATAACATAATAATTACTTATATAGAGGTCAGATACGACCACAGTCACTTATATACAATATCATGGATCACGGTCATTTGCAAGATAATACTTGAACCATAGATCATATAAGATCATATTATTATGATATATATTATCTATGACAAGAAATAGACATAGGACTAATACAGAATGATGTCTAATAAAAAAAAAAATTAAAAGATTTTTCCTAAAATTCTATTTAGAATTTTTTTTTTTTAATAAAATAAAATATCATTCTAATATAAATTTTAAAAATTCAATATCATAATATTCTAAAAAAATCTACTTATTTCAAATTAAAGCCATGCCCCAGTTATACTTATTATATGTGCTACAGAATCGAACGAAACTGAACATATAAAATATCGGAGATCTCGAGTAAATCAATAATTTTAATTGTTAGGCACATGGCGTGTACATCACACGCGAATCGTGTAGCTCGTGTTTATAATCTGAACATTTTATGTAGATACGTGAGTGTTATGTGTGCGAGTGAAACTTTTTTAATGATATAGTTTTATATATATTTATATATGTATAATAAGCAAACTTCGTATAATCCCTGTATAGTCTAAATCCATGTCAGTATATCCACGACCATGAAAACTAAATTGCAAATCGATTGTATGAAATTATCTACCCGGATACCGAGTTTAAATGTAATCAGGGGCTGATCAGGGAATGTTGAAAGGGATGGGCTATTTAAAAATTTTTTTTAAACATTTAGGTATAGTAAATATATTAAAAAAAAGCTCGCCTTGACCTAACCGTATTTTAACATTTTAAGCTATCTTAATTTTGAAAAATTAGGAGTATCATTTGTGGCACATCCGATAGGTTCTTCTAAATGGCACACTAACATCTGATGATTAATGTATATTCTTTATAATATTACAGAAGCCTACCTTCTTTAATGAGGAAAAAAAATAAAAATTTGTATTTAATGGCACACCCTTATTAGATTCTGAGCGATAGCGAGGGTTCTATGTTTCTCCCAATGTATTGGTTCTACAAATTTTTGTTTTTTTTTCTTCGTATGTATGGAAGCACGATTTCGGGTAGAAATACTGGTCCAAAAGTTTCAATCAGTAACTTTATAGATCGAAAATTTTGTCAAGATAGTACTTTTAGGAGATCATTTTTCAAAATTTTCAATACTTTTTCTAAGCGCAATCCTAGATTACACAAAAATTGACAAAAAACAGTAAAAAACGGCATAACCCGAATTTTTGTTAATTCAATTTTTTAATTTTTACATAACTTCCAAAATAATGGAGCTAGAAAGTTCAAACTTTTAACAATTACTAAAAATAGTCACGCGCATATTTCATAAAACTTTCAAAGACATTTGACCAATTTTCAATTAAGTATGGCATTTTGAAAATTTCTCGTTCTTTGTTAGTTTTTATGAATTAAAAATTTTAATGTATAAATATTTTGAGCTGAAAATTTAATATAAACATATTTATATGTATTTCTAATGGTACTGAAGTAGTATCAAAAATTGTTAGTCAAGTTTTTGTTTTAATACTGTTTAAAGTTGACATTTTGACAGAAATCATAAGTTTTACTTAAAATTACACATTCCAACTTATATTAAAAATAATCAATATTACCAATCTTCACAAAACTTAGTATATAGAAAGAAAATTACAAGATGAATATTTTGGTGTAATAATATTTTTAACGGACGAATAATTAAAAGTTTTGTACGGTTTTGATTGAAGAAAATCGGAAAAAGTACTGACAATTATTCTGGGAATACTGAAATAATTATTATCATGAAATCAATTTTAGTTATTTAGTAATAAATTTCAAAATAATAGAGATAGAGACTTAAAACTTTCACCAACTACTAACAATATCCACACGTATAAATATTAAATACAATAAATAAAAATAAACATGGATTACTTTGATACTAATTAATAATATTGGACTATTACTTGTCTTTGACTATTATTAAATCTGAAAGGTTTGAGGTTGTAAAAAGTCAACATTCAGTAATTATTCACTAAAAAATGCTCTGACAGGAACTGTGGTTAACCTTCATAGAACCTCTTGCATCCACCCCTAAATATAATGTAGGTACAGCTGGTATGCCTAAACTGCAAATTTGCAATCATTTTATTATAATATTGTTCTATACTGTAAAAGTATAATGTACTTTGACGAAGTAAATCATACTTTTTCGATGATCACGAGGAGCGAAAAGCACTACAAAAGCATGTAATGATATATCTATGTAGGTGTAGGTGGTACTCATAAAATCGTAATACACGAGGGTCCCACAGGTCATAGCAAAAATATGATTTAGTTGCTTTGTATAGGTAATGTTGATCGATACGAATTATTATGTAAATCAATTTAGTAATATGAATTTTACTCCCAGGTGAAAAATGTACTGCATATATTATGTAGTCGGGTAAAGGCGAATGCGTGTATATACTGAATTAAATATAATACAATAACATATTATGTAATAAAATTGAGAATACAGTTAACAAAATTCATTAGCCACAAAAATGTTGTTCCGGTGCGGTTAATACATAATATTCTCGCGATGGCTCCACGTTCCACTTCATGGATAATTTTTCGGGGACCCAGAAAGTTTTTTAGACCGCAGGGAATAGAATTTATACCTATTTTTAAAAGGAGAGAGATGAGATCATCTAAATCAGGGGTCTTCAACCCTCGGCCCGCCTTGTCCTTATTTGCGGCCCGTGATCACATTTTTTAAGTTTAGTACATATTTTTCCCATACTGATAAAATTATAACGAATATCACTATCAAAAAAATTAAGAGATATACAACGCGGAGTCGACCAAACACCCGGTAAGCTAACCTACGCTTGTAGACCACGAGTAGATAAAACGAAGGAAAACCCACAAAAAAAAATTCGTGGTGGGGGGCACCAATTTTGTCTTTTTTTGGTGGAAGGAGAGTGCGAATTTCAAAACTTATCTTGCGGATTCGTGCGAATTGCGTGCTAAATATCTATATCTGCATAGTTTGTTTATGGATTTTCCATTGGGGGTGGGGGGAGCAAACGTACTTGAATTCCATCATAAACTATACAAACAATTAAACATAGCTATCATAAAAGAAAACGGTAAGGAATTGCTCCAGGAGGATTGCGATTCAGTCCGGCATAGCATACATATTTCAATAAGATTTTTTTTTTGTACAATTTAAAATAATAATGAAACATAATTTTCAAAAAAATAAATGTGCAAGTAAATTTTTTTCTTCGAGATTTTTCAAGTTTTTTTAGATGATAATTACTAATTTTAATTTATTATTATTAGATAGGATACTGTTTTGAAATATTATGTTGACATCAAATTTTTTGTTTCAGTGGATTTCCACTGTTCTAATATTCTCTAAACGTTAAATATTTATACAGATACATTCATAAGTAAAAAAAAATAATAAATAATAAGACATTTGACATTTAAAAAAATTAAAAAGCTCGAAGGTACTTAAATTAATAAAAAAAATAATGTTAAAAGTAAAATGTTGTACATAAAAAACGTTTTAGATTCATGCGTCATTTATACACCGGTTAAAGTACAATGAAAAAATCCTTGTGGTGCTCCTTATGTTATGTAATAATTAAAATTTATATAATCATTGTAATCATATATAACAATGGTCTCAACCGGAGAAATTCCCCTAGAGAGGAATTAAGATACTTCTATACATATAAGTCCCCTCTTTGTGCCTATGTAGAAAATATCGATTTTTGGTCCAAATTCTGAAGCTACATCATTGATCTCTATCGCGTCTTTCTCGAAAACGTTCATTGTTAAATATAAGGTGTTCTATTGAGAGATGATATGTAATGGGATGTGACACTGAGGGATGATGAGAAAGCTGAAGTTGAATCGTACAGATTTCATGACGACAATAAAAAAAAAAAAAAAAAAAAATTTAAATACGATGAAACATTAATATTGTATTTATGAACGCCAGATAGAGCTTTCTAACCCTTACTGGACTTTTTGAAAATAATTTTAGCTTTTATTGTTCTACAAAGAAACATTTGACCGTAATTTTAACTGTAGCACAGATTTCAGCAAATTTCTAACTGGCAATATATAGAAAAACGTATAGAAATGCGGTAAAACTTTCGATATTTGTGTTGGACAAAATTTTCTTACCTTCTTTGGTGGGCGACGGACACTGCGGCGTGTACGATCCGATGTGATAGCTCGAGTACGAGTTCTGGTGCATTGTTGGGAAAGGATATGCGGACATGGCGCCTCGAGGGCTGCCGAAGCCACCGGCACCGTCGTGGTGGTGCGGTTGGAGCGACGCCGCGTTCCCGTGGTGCTGCGTTGGGCTGCCGTGATGTTGGTTGGCTGCGGCCGCAGCTGCGGCGGCAAAGTGCGGATGGGCATGTGGGTGCGGATGGTAGACGCCACGCACGTTGTACGGGTTCTGCTGGAGCTCGATGAACGCGGACTTGGACGCGGGTATTGGCGTTATGGTTCCGCCGCCGCCGCCGCCTCCGGAGTCTTGGCCACCACCGCCCGATCCGTTGTTATTGCCGCCCGGGCCGTTCGCGCCTCCCGCGCCCCCGGACCCCGGGCCGCCGGAACTCAGAGCACTCGCGTCCATAGCGTCACCGCCGGCCATCGACGACGGCGTCCCCGTGGACCTTTGCTGTTGCTGTTGCTGCGGCTGGCCGGCACCTCCGCCGCCGCCACCGCCGCCGCCCCCTCCGAACGGGCTTCCGATCTCTCCGTAATTCAGCGTGATGGCTGTCGGGTACAACGAACGGGCGGAAAAATCAATTTCGACCGCCGCGGTGGTGCGTCGCTGGAGCGGACGCTATTGCGACCGCCGGTTGCCGGGTGCGGTATGCGTCAAGACGAAGCTACTGCTCCGAAGGCAAAATTCCTATGCGGGGGTGATGCACTTAAGCGCGAACAAACGGCAACAGAAACACTGCACACGTTTGAAATTCACAAAAAAATGATTTTTTATTAAAATTAAAATCGTAAATATTCGCACACACTGCACGGATAAAAACTTCAAGAGTCTAGGGCGAAAAGCGTTGTTAGTTTTGTGTGGCCGCGGTCGTCGCACTTGAAAATAAAGTGAGCATACTATTCATGAGTACTACTACGATTTCGCGTTCGGTTTAATGATAAAAAAATTTTTTTTGCACGAAGAAATGTACACGATGCGATGCGACGCGGACGACAAACAACGGCGACGACGAGCACGGGCACACGACGGACGACAACGACGTAACGTGCGCACGGACGACGCGGAACGTACGACGGACGACCTCGCAATGAAGCGGCCGAGAGATGTCGCACGACGCGCCGGCGAGCAACCAGTCGGACCGGTCCGGCGGAGGAGGCGTTTACGGCGCGCTCGGTCCCCGCTGCGTCCCCCGCACATTGGTCGACCGCCATCGACACGCGCGCGCACGCACGCTGTACCGCGGCGTCGGTGGGAGTCCCGACCCGGTCTAGCCACGGCCTTCTCCACCCCACCGCCCCACCCCTCAAACACTCCCCCCTGCCACTGCCACCACCACCACCACCACCACCACCAGCTCGTCGACGACGGCGCGGCGGTCGCTCGGTCGCTATTCCTCGATGCCACCGTCACACGTTCGCGCGAGTGCGTGCACGCCGCGCTGTCCCGCCGCACCGTGCGGCCGTGTGCGTGTGCGAGCGTGAGCTGCGAGACCGACGATCGTGTGCGGCGGCTACGGCGTCCTCGTCCTCGCCGCCACGTCGTCATCGTGCGTCGGTCGATTCTTTTCGTCCCGCGTGCACCGCCTCACCAACACGGAAAAACCGACCTCTCCCGTCACCAACTCTTCGCCCATAGTCACGAGGCCTCTCCCCGACCGCCCCTCCCCGCCGGCGACAAGACGACTGACGGAGCGGTTCGCACCGGCCCGCCGCCTCCACGTGCAGGCCCCTCGACCGCCATTTGTCCGCTTACGCGCGCACCCACTCACACATATATACTTAGTACTACCACTATTACTATTACTGCGTATAATATTTACCTGGATACACGTAAAAATGTTTATACTTAATATTATGCGTTTTGTATATTATACGAAAGCGGAGACGACTACGACTATAATATGACATTGACAATAATAACGTTTTTCCATTGATTCTACAACAACCCAAGTTCGTCGTCGTCATCGTCGTGCTCACTGATTTAATATAATGAACGTATAAACGAACACCGCGACTTACATTTCCTATATGTGGGTGACCAGACGTACTTCTTTTCTTATGTTATGAGTCTAGGCTTAGGGACTTTTAGCATTTGCATATTTTTGTTAATTGTTGTTAAAAATAGCTGAGTGCGAAATAAATTCATTTCTCGGTGCCATGATATCAGATCTAAAATTTGAAAGTGCATATTTTTGCATATTTAATAGATTTTACAGAAAAGTGCTTATTTTAAAATTTTAATGCATATTTTGCA
>JAIPRM010004363.1:0-23155 GCA_025469315.1 Stegophylla sp. TES_Ste_2020 | reverse complement strand
CCTATAAAAAAGATTTTGGCGCAAGAAAATTTTGAAAATGTGAAAAAAAATTTTGGACATTTTTTGAAAATTTTTTTTTTTATTATTAACTTCCTTCGTTCAGAATCGTTTTACTGAAGAAATGATTATCGTTTCTTTAAAATTTAATACGCTCGTCAAGAGAATACCACCCGTCGTGCGAAGTACACCCATCGCGAGGAGTCCTATGTGATGCATCGTGCGAAGTATGTCCGGCTTTTTAATTTATAGTTTTTTTACAATATTACCTATATTTCGAATACTATTGGTGATTCACGACTATAAACAAAAATTGGGTTTTTCTCGCAAAATTAAATTATAATAATTCTTAATACTTTAGTCTTTTTTTTTTTTACATTTCGTTGACATTCATTACGGTATAAGTAGTTAAACTAATCGCGTGCCGTTTTCACTGAGAAATTAGAAAACTCATTTTGCAGCGATATTGATATTATTCATATAGCTTGGTTGTTTCAATCGCAGTCCGAATAAGTATTTATTTTTATTTTTTTAAGTTGTATCTTTAAACAAATGGACTTGAAAACGACGTAAGAATTATTAACGACTAATCGACAAGTTTTACGATTTATCACGAACGGAACTGAATGTTATTAACAACTACCAGTCTTCAAACTATTATCTTTTAATAATTGGTTTGGCAATAGAAATAATTTTCAAAAAGAACACAGTTAAGAGAAAATCGATATTTATTAATCATCGTATTTCGTCTGCTACAGAATAACAGCATTAAGTATTAACGAATTAACAGCGAGTATTGGAAACTGAAAGTAATTATTGGTTAAATCCTATCGATATAGATGTAAACTATTTTTTACTATACTGTAAAACAAATTTTGAACAGTCACATATTTAGTAGCAAATAGTAATATACGCAAGTTTTTAATGATTGTTAAAGATTTAAGATATAGAATATAGAGAATACCTCTAGTCTACAAAGTAGAAATAAATACTTCGTGACTGATTTAATTGGTGATTAATTTAGTGTCTAAGGACGTAAATGTTTTGAATCTCGAGTACCCATGTAACTGAGTCTTTAGAAATTTTTTTCGAATGTCACCAATTCAGTTTGAGGAATTTATTATCTCGGTAGAACCGATTATTTCCAAAAAGGAAAATAATTATAGAAGAGCGAGTAATTCTGGCTCAAGACGGTAAACGAAAACCCGGTTTATTTTTCTACATTAATATATTTATTATCAATTGGATACTCATATTATTTGTTCACAGTTTTAAAACTTATTTTAACTTTACTCATAGTAAAATATTAAAATCTACACATATTTTTAACGTGCAAAATTGTTTGGTGATGGACGATGTGTATTGTATATTTATGTATTGTGTACCTACTTATTTGGTCTAACCAAAAGCATTAAGTTATAATTTTTATTTTATTTTATTTTTTTTTATTGATTTGAATTGTTTTTAAACCAAGGTCTAAAATACTGTGTGTCTGTGCCTCTGACACACTTTGTGTCCTCTGAAAATCAAAGTGTGTCTCCTGAATTATAAATGTGTGACTTAAGTTTAATAACGTATTTTTAGTTTTGATTATAGAATAAACAAACATTTTGGTTTTTCAACACAAAAAGTCGGTGGATGGAAAAATATATTAAAAAATGAAATTGAAGAAATTAGTATTTAAATCAGAAAATAATCATTCAAAAATTACGTTAAAGGGCATCCAGTTATATGCCAAAAATAAAGAAAATTTTAAAAGAAAATACTAAAATTTATACCTCTTGGATACTTTTTCATTCTAACTAAAGCAATCAACTAATGATCTATCTAATAAGTATTTTTCATATTAATTTGTTTCAAGTTACTATTAGTAAAATATTTTGAACTTTACTTTTATTTTGTGTATTTTTAGTTCAAACGTCATACAAGTAATACAAATGTGTTAGGTAAATGGTTATAAAAGGTGGAGGAATTTGGTGTTACAATTCACAGGTGTTTTTTTCTATAAAAATCTGTCAAAAGTAACAATTAAATTAAAAAGTATGTCTCCTGAAATCAAATGTATTTTAGGCCCTGTTTAAAACATTCATCTTTAGATAAATATCTTTCTGATATCAGAAAATCGTCCAATCGTCACGTTCTGAAATGTCAATATAATATCGGTAGTACACAATGAATTTGAAAAATTGGATTACAATATTTTGTGGCTATACGACATGGTGGAATAGCGACAGTCTTGACATATGTAGGTACGTCATTGCGCAGGCAAAATCCAGCGTGAACTCTAAATCCACGTGTAATCCACAATTCATGTAAATATACTCACCTATGTAGTGGTTTTTTTTTTATTGAGAATCTAATTCCAAGAAATTCGTGTAAGAAATCATGCATGCCAACAACAGATAAACATATTTTGGGTTGCCGCTGTGTATCTGTGTGCATAGTTTTATCATGCATTATAATATAAGTACATTCATTGATTTATTCGACCTATATCGTACGGGTATTTTACACGATATAATAAAAATACATTATCATCTTTTTGTACTGTAAAAAAATCAAAATCGAATATACTTATATATACACCAAATAATAATATTAATATATAGGTGGATGCTGTACATAGGAAAGATATACACACCTTTTATAATATTATAAACATATTATAGAAATGTAAGGAGTATATTATATTTTATACGATTGACTACAGCGACGACTCACCACCCCACCTCCTTTGCACGTCTACCTACTTATCGCGTGAGGGTGGTTTTATTGTGTTTATTATTATTTTCTTCGGGTTTTTTTTCCCCCAAAATATAATACATATCCATTCTACGTTTTTATTACACGCCTTGCATTTTGGATATCCCCTATTCCCTATATCCTACGTAGTAGTAGTAGTTATACGCATAGTATATAGTATATATGTATATACTATAATATATATATATATATATATATATACACACGCATACAGACACACACACGAACAGGTTGTTAGTGCTCATAATTTTGTTTTTTTTTTTTCCTTATGGAATATCATTTCGTCCCAACCCGTCGTCGCATCGGCGGTACACCCATGCGCTGTGCCCATCTTAACCTGAATATTACCTGTTGAACGACGGCGACGCGCGGCGGCGGCGGCGGCACATTATTCATTACATTACGCTTAGTCGGTGGCCGCATTCCGTACTGAATACTTGTCGGTCGTTATGCGATCGTTTGTCCGTTTGTGTTGGTTCGTTTTTGTACATTACTTTGCGAGTGTTTAATTTCATTTTTACGGAATTGAGTTTTGGTTTTTGTTTTTTTTTTTCGTATTGTGTATTGTAGAAGATTTAAAACGAGATCTCTGATCTGTTATATTTTCAAATATGCATAAAAAGTGATCGATCAGAGTGCCGATAATTCACACCACATCTCGCAAGTATATTAAAAGTGAGTACACGTTTTTTTTTTATGTTCTTTAGGGATATATCGACTTTTTCTGGTATAAAATCGGAATTGCTTGAATAAATTTACTTTGTTTTATACAAAAATCTTCAATTTGTAAGTATCCGCCGAGAAAAAAGTACTAAATTTATATTAACAAAGAACAAATTAAATAATTATTCTTGAATGTGTTTAAACAAATAGCTTTTAATCAACTCAATGTCACCCTATTAGGGAATAATGTACCAATAATTACGTTTGAAATTGCTGTAAAGCGTTGAACGTAATTTGATATGCTTATATAGGTATGCTATTAAAGTTGTATGGGTGTTTATATTCAATATAGACTTGCAATAACTAATAATTGTAATGTATAAATGTTCCTTTTAGGTCAAAGTTAACTCTTTTTAATTGTTATTAGCAATGTTAAACAAAAAATCAAATATTTTGTGAAATATTAATTAATTAAAACAAAATAAAAATATGTTATAATATAATATAATTAATAATAATAGGTTGTATATTTATTAATTATTTGTGATTCACGAGTTTTAAATATAATATAGAACCAACACAATTGTTTAAATTTTTAATCTAAATGTTTAATTTTTAAAAGGATTTTTCTCATAATTTTCTTATAATAATATAAAATATTAACACTTAGGTATACCTAATCCAGGGATATTTGAATAATTTTAAACTATTTAAGAAATATACTAAAAAATGCTTTAGATCAGTCCTAAATCAATTTAGTTAATAATTTCTTATAATCTTCAAAAAATTATATTCGTTTGACTGTTGTTTATAAATTATAACACTTAGGAAACCCTTTTAAAATTATTACCGCTTGTTAATGAAGAGACCTGGAGAATATCATAGTGTTATCATGTATTAAGACATTAATTATTTTAAACGGATACTTATTTGGTTTTAACCTCTAAGTGAATAATGAGGCATGTCTTACTATTTACAATTATTTTAATAATTTACAGTTTTTAGCATTTCGAGAAAGTTAATTTTTTTGAATTGAATTATGTTTATTAAAAAAAAAAAAAAAAATAGTTTTTTACTAAATTTACATAGGTACGTTGGTGACATTTGCTTTACAGCAATTTTTTCCAAATAAGTTTAATAATAATAGATATAGGTAAGAAATAAAGTTGTAATTAATACTGTAAATGGTAATTATTAATGATTACCTATATCATTTTTTATCTGCCGTTAAATAAGAAACATATTCAGAAGTTATTTACAAAATAAGCCTAAATATTTCGACCATTACTTATGATGGGCAGGTTAGGTTACTATAAATCATTATGCGCGTAGTTATTTTAATAGTTATAAAACTAAATGAATGTATCAACCTATATAATTATAAAATATGTATGATGCTATTTAAAATAACATTTAAAAGTTTATTAATTATTAAATTAAGGATAATATTAATAATTTATAGGTGTTGAAGTTCAATCTGCATAAAATTACTGACAATATTTTTTTTTACGTTATTTTATTTTTATAAATCTAATGAAAATGTAGGTAATTATTAAACATTATTGTTATGTAATAAATTGGACTTAAAAACAGTATTCATTGCTTGCATTCGGCTAAAGTGGGTGAATTTTAAATATTTTTATATTCAAATATACTTTAGATTCTGAACGAAGTGAAGAAGTTAGTGTTTTTACAATGATGTTTATCATTTTTTTTTTTCTTCTTTTATTTTTTATTTATTTTCTTCTGTGTACACTTTTTCACATAGATCTACTTGGCCAAAAGTTTCGATCAGTAACTTTTTGAAACTGGATTTGCGTCTAATTGGTACTTTAGAGAGGTCATATTTGAATTTCTCAATTCATCAATTTCTTTTTATTTTGGAAAAAATTACCCAAAATTTGACAAAAAAGACTCTGAAACTATCATTTTTTGATCCGAACTTTATGAAAATTTAAACATAAATAGAAAAAAATATAAAAAATATTTTGCGCAAGAAAATTTTAAAAATGTAAAAAAAAAATTTTGGACATTTTTCTTGCATTTTTTTTCTCATTATTTTTTTTTCCTTTAGTCATTAGATTAAAAAAAAGTATAGTAAAGTAAAGCAAAACAAAGTAAAGTAAAGTAAAGTAAAAGCAAGAAAGCCGGACATACTTCACACCACCATTGTCTATACTTCACTTATATTTGCTTTACATTACTTTTCTTTACTTTACTTTTTTTATCCAATAAATTAGAAAATGGAAAAAAAGACAATTTTACCAAAAATGTTGATGAAAAAATCGCAAAACTTTGTTTTTACATTTTCTAAGTTTTCTTGTGCCAAAATATTTATCATATTATTGTCTATCTATGTTTAAATTTTCATAAAATTTGGATTTTAAAAGATAGTTTCCGAGTCTTTTTTTTATCAAATTTTGGGTAGTTTTTCCCAAATTTTGAGAATTCATTGAGAATTTTGAAAAATGACCTCTTTAAAATATCATTTAGAGGCAAATCCGGTTTTTAAAAAGTTGCTGGTCGAAACTATTGGACAAGTATTTTTATACCAAAACGTGTTTACATAAAAAAAAAAGAAAAATAAAGAAAAAAAGGAAAGAAAGAAAAAAAATAAATAAACATCACTGTAAAAACACTAGCTTGTTCGGTTTGCTCAGAATGTAAAATCACGTGTGTGATGTGGGACTTAAACGACCAGTTCGAATGCATCGCCAGAATCTGAACCAATTTTATGTGGTGTGTATACGGTTCTCTATGTATTACTGGTCCGAAATATAACCGGTGTTGTTATTACTATTATCATCACCATCGATGCATATATGTATAGAGGTGTATTATAGTATAAAATATGTACACTTCGTATTCGAGAGGAATTCACCTTGTAACCTGTTAGCTGACCTTAAAGTTGTACGTATGCAAACCGTTAAAATCTCGACCCCTCCTTTTTACCTATAACCATTAGTTTTGTTTTTTTTTCTCTCTTTATTCCTATTTCAGCGTGTTATCTGTTATAAACCATAACTCGGCAGTATTTCGTAGGATTAATTAACTAGAACTATTAGTCAATGAAGTCATGAGATGATGCATTTGATCCGCAATGCAAACATACACATATAATATAATTCTTACACATTCAATTGGGTCAAGGATTTGTAAAATCATTAATGACCAGGTTGTTGTACCTGGCACTTTTACCATATTAGCGTTAATTATGATTTTTTAAAAATGTCGTGTATTGGAAAAAGGTTTATTTTATGTGGATTTGAATTTACTATAGTAGTAGTTTTTCTTTAAATTATTTATGTTGCTGTTACTTTAAAAACTGGATAAAAATTTCAATTAGGTACTCAGAGTGATTTCACGGTAGGAAATTTTCAAAGTGGCTATTAATTTCTTAGTTTGATAATAAATTATTAAATATTTCTGAAATTGCTCTGTTTAAATTTTTTTTTTTTAATTGAGTTAGGTATCCTTGATATCAATACGTGATAATTATTTACAGGTTTTAATAATTTTACAATTTTTTTCACAAATGTGTTGCCAATAACTTCTGTGAAGATATTGGCATGTTTTTGTTTACTGATTTTTGCAAAGAAAGGGGAGGGGATGTGTTATACTTATATGTTACGTTATATTCTAATTTTTTACTAAATTGTTTCAAATACTTCCCTGACTATCCCTGACGTCTCTCGATTTTTCATTTTTTTTTTGTCTGAAGGGGGGAAGGATTAGAGTTCCAATTATATTGTAGAGGAATTTGATTTATCTTAGGTTATATAATGGCACTATATTGTCTCTCTCCCAAAAAATATGTAATTGAAGCTGAAATTTTGAAGTGCAAAGGGAGAAAAAATATTTTTGCTGAAAATTCCTTTATACCCCAACGATTTTCCAGTTCACTTCAAAAGAGTTCAGTTTCTAATTACGTTTGTTTTGAAATGGCAGTAAATAAAGCGCGAAGTCAAAATTTAGCTCACTGTCGAGTAGATTTGGGGAAAATAATTGCTTTTCACATTGACAATTGTACACGTAGCATTTTTTTAGAGTTGGAGGACCTGACCATTTATCGTTTATGCACCACAAAATAATGAAATTCTAAATGTGGTACACCAAGAGGTTTCGATTTGAGTAATTTTGGAATTGAATGATTCAGTGTAGAATTGTTAATTATTATGTAATTAACCATGTAATAAATCATATTTTTATTTTGTTAATCATTGTTATTTATATTTGTTAATATCTTCATATAATCAAGTTAAATTATATTATAAGTATAAAAATATTAATAGTAATAAAAAAAAAAAAAAAGTATAATCCCTATATCGATGAGTCGTTTTGAAATCGTTGAACAAAAATACACCTACTCGTATACCTGTAATATAAAAACCGATAAAAAGGTATGGGGTAACATAAAGAATTGCACACGGGCGAAATCGGGTCATTCGTACAGCTAGTAAGAGTGTAAAAATGAATGTTTTTTTATTAAGTATTATATTGTTTTATTAAGCCGTGATCACATTTTATTTCATTCTTTGTTATTACTTTCCAAATTATCTACCATAAATGCGGAACTTCTGAGTGCTAAAAGCATAACGATACTAAATAAATGAACGACCACGCTTCCTCGTTGAGCCTATAATGTTTGTATACATTATCTAGGTATGTATCATATTCCGTTTTAGTCGTTATGAAACTTACATTATTATGTTATAATGCAGTTACATTATAATTTCGTATTTTATTGTAGATAAGTTATATATACGTATAGGCAAATACATAATAATAATATACTTATATTATTCTATTGGTGAATTGTGTATGTATTTTAATAGTTATTATTTAACGAGTATATTTCTTGTAACTATTATTTATGTGGTTTCCGTATTGTCAACTTTGTTGTATTTGCACATAATTGAACACTTTATTTTTTTATGTTTATGTATACAGTGTACACATTGGCTATAATGTGAAACAGAGAAAAATTACAGAGAAAAATAAATACCTTATAGTCCTTATAGTATCTTTATTACAATTATGTACAAAAATAATAAAAATCAAAGGAACTCTAATGAGTCTAATTTATTGATTAATGTATTAAAGAAATATCATATACACTTATACATTTTAATATGCAAGTCAAAATTATGCGTTATAATATATTATTATAAACTTAGCTATACACATTTATGTATTATATAAACCTATTTAAAAACTATATGTATTTCCAGTTTTATGTTTTATTTATATTCCGGCGTATAATCTATTATGTTTTTATTTTGATTGTCTGTGTTTAATCTTTTAAAAAATTCTTAAAACGTGTTATCACTGCAATTTTCTTATAAAATAAAATTAGTATGTATACTACTAAACTTAAATTTTAATTAAACTAATACAATTCAATCACTCTTAACACAAAATTTGAATTATGTAACAAAAAATTTGATTTTTGACGATTTTAATTTGTTTTGGCATTTTTTTGTTAAATTTTTTCTCTTTTAGTTCATTTTACTATATTATACAATCTGTATAAGTGTAAAAGCAGTGTTTAATGTTTTTTTACTTCATTATAATTAAAATTTTAACTGCGTTAAAAATGTGCTGTTTTTATTTTGACGATTTCAAATTTATACATTTATACAGTCAGAATAAAAATGAAATATTTTTCTTTACGATAATAATAGTTAAAATCAATTATTTTGAAAATCCAGGAGGGGCCTATCTTGTCCCCATCTCCAGGTGCGCCTAAAGACTTTAATTAAGACCAGGAAATTCCAAATCGATGTCTTCTCTTTACTTTTAAGTCAAGAAAATAATCAATTTAATATTCATAGACTGTCTATTTATGCATCGTTAGTCCAAATCTATTCGTATAAATCAAAAGTTGTTTGGATACCTAATTCCTGAAGGTTGTGTTAATTTAAACAAACTTAAATTTGTTGAATTCGTTTCATATTGAATTCGTTAAATTGTATTTTTTAATATTATTCAAATCCTTCAGGAAACCGATACGGTTTAATTAATAAATACTTATTGTCAACTGTAAATAAATGTTTTTCAAGGACTTTATTTTACTTTAAATTAAAAACTAGAATACTTAAAGATGGCGTAACAAAATTAAATATTTAAGTTTCATTAGTTCATTATCTTAATAAAAGTTGAAGTTATAATAGACTAATATATTATAACTTTGTTTTATTCTCTATATTATATCTTAATTTTCCAATGCGAAATAGAGGATAATAATATTCCTGCACTGTTACTAGATAATGTTATATATTATTTTACTATTTTATTCATAAAAAATATTACATTCAATGTATATGTTCATAGTGTTGCTTAATACACACAAAATGTGTATAGATTTGTTAAAATGCATGGCTATTTACGTTTATGTAACATTATATAATAATATTTGAATATTCTTGTATTCTTACTGTCTATTCTACCTCGAAATGTTCTTTTACAGGAATAAAAATAGGTACAATTATTCCAAAATTATTATTTATACGACTTAAGCTTTAGTTTTCAGAGAATTCAATACCAAATGATATTTTTACAGAGTACTGCAATATAATCAGTATGTGTTTACCTTAATATTTTATAAACGTCAATTTTGTATGGTTTAATTACATTTTATAGGATATACAATAAAATTTAGTTTGAAAAAGTTCCATTATTTTTTATTAGTATTAAACTATTTAATGATTACCTGATTGTCTTTTGTTACCTAACGGTATTCGTGCATTGCTTCGCTTGTATTTTTCATGTATTTTAGGTGAATCTCCTCATAAGCGCATGCTTCTTTTATTATTATTTTCTAGCAGATTAATCTTCATAATTTTAGATCATAACGATTATGTAATGACTTAACTGATTTAGACTGTATGAATCACGCTATGAGGTAAAAAGTCTTTTTAACATTGTCATATAATTTGAACACCGTTTGTTCTTTTTTCGACACTCCGTGGGAAATATATGATTATTTATAAAACCACTCACAATCATTTTGTTTTAACAATATATTATAGTCATGATTACTTTTTAACCACATTATGATTTATTGAAAATTAGTTAATAATGTCCGTGTACGTTTTCTTCGAAATTATCGTCCTTTTTAGATTTAATACTGAATATACTATAGTTTGGACGTTAGTAATTTATATAACATATTTCTTTCATTTTTTCATAATTTAGTTTCTATTACTGCTTACTCTTATTTTTGAGATTTGATCTAAAATGCCGAAAGCCTGCTGTTGAACTCATTATAATTGATATGGATAGATTGTTTTAAATACCAAAACCTAAATCTTTTCGTTTTCGTATATTTTACAAATTTTAATCAAACTTTCTTTTATATGTATATATATATAAATATTAACAAATCATTCAAGTGTTTTATATACATATACATATATATAGGTTGGTAGTGTCTTTTCTTACGATTTGTGAGTTTTTAATTTTTGTTGTGAATCCAAAATGTTTATTTCTGCACTAATTAATATTAAGTATAGAATACACTCGTTTTGTCTATCCGTTTTTAGAATTACTGGTCTCTATAAGTAAGTTAGCTATGTTTATAATTTTTTTTTTTTGTACCAATATCATATTTATTCAAAATGTGGAAGTCTAAAACACTAAAAAAAATATCCGTGGTATTATTTTTTCCAGAATTGATTTATATTTATTACGAGTTTTAAATAAATTAATTAATTTGTATATATTACTTGATTCAACAGCATTAGTATCGTTGAAAATGTTTTGACGTATGATGTAGAAGCCTATTTTGCAATACATTTCACAGACTTAAGACAATAAACTTGGGGTTCATTAACTTATAATCATAGTGCAATTGTGTTACACGTACATTTTTAGCTGAAAGATCAATCCTCCATTTTTGTTGTAGTTGTGTGGGTGAATGTGTATTGTTAATGTTCTTTAAGTATTTCTTCTAGACGTTTTATTTTTAGACGTCGAATTTCGAATAACAAAACTAAATTAAGATATAATTATGTATATATATAAACAAAAATATTTTAAAAAATATCATGAAAATTATATATAATATTTAAAAGTTTTTCTAAAATGTAAATGAAGTCATCCATGAACCTCAAAATTGATAAGTTATTATTGAGTTGTATTTACTTGGGTACCTATATTTTGCTTAAATATAGGTACCCAAATATATTAATACAAAAATATAATTAAAATATAGGGTATACAAATATACCCTATATTTTTATAAAACAATTACAAATATTTAATGAAGTTGAATTAGAATTAAAATCTGTTTGATATTAATACATATTTTTTTATAAAATATTTTTTACTTCGAGTGTTATAATAATTTACACGCAATAATGACTTAAACTGAAAGTTGATCGATAGTTTTCCCATGAAAACACCAGTTAAATTGAGTCGCCAATGACTAATCATAACACCACTTTAAATCATTAGCAAATATTTGAAATCCTAATAAAGATAACGAGTTCACCGATATCCCAGAATAAACGTATTACGATTTAAATATGATTTAGCAATAAAATGCAGTGTGAAAACAAACAATATGATTTCATCCTTATGGTAAATTTATTTCGGAGAAAATATGCGTTGAAATATTTTGTATTTTTCGTCATTGAACATTATAAAGAAAAATTGGGTGTTCCAGTTCTATCTGGTTTTGCGGCTTTTGATTGATGACATGAACTGGTTAAATCCAATTCACGATAAGACCGTAAAACAGTATGAAAAAAAGAAACAAAACGATTGTGGTCATAGTGGTAAAAGATGGGCTTAAACCACTTGTCTCGTGTAATGTGATTCAACAGAGATGTTTTATTGTTTTCTGAATCGATTGAACACCATATTGGGTTTCACTTTGCTAAAAATGCGGGCACACTCGTCGAATATTCCTAAAGTCTGAGTATTGAGCCTTATGATTTATGAAAGAAAATTAGGTAAACCATTTGTTTATAGTTTTGAATAAAATTTCTAGAATTTAAAGTATTACATCACTTTTAAAATAAGTGCAAGGAAAACTAAAAAACGAGCCATGACAGGAATACAAAGACCATTAGATCACACTTGTTGTTCATCTATTTAACTCATTTAGCCCTTCTATAATTCATGGCTGTAGTTTTGTCTTCGTATTTTGGATTATTAAAAGTGAACTATTAAATATATACTTTATAACGTAGCGAGTTATGATTCATAGAATTATAACTTTATATTTTTAATTTATTACTTGATGTATTTCGTAAAATATATGTTTTATGTGATTAAAAATTATTTTTGTTTTAACGTTAAAATTTACAATAATAATAGTAACAATGATCATTATTCTTCAAATTTTTTTTGAAACTTGCTTAAATAAAAATTATTTCTTAAACTTTATTGTAATTCTAAGTTGTTGAATGTTAAATTAAAAGCTAAGATTACTGTGAGATTACTATATATGAAATCATCGTGCATTATACTCGTAAGTTATAACTTAAAATATAATTTTTATCATTAAAACCAGTGGTGCAGTGGAGGGTGTACGAGGGTATAGGAAAGAAAATAAAACAAATACGTGGGTATTCACGTGTATTCACGTGATTAACTATATTAACTTTATTATTAGATCAATTATTATTATTTTATTTTTGTGTGTAATTTAAAATTTTATTTTTTGATACAGTGTTGTTAAGTAATCGGGGAAAAGCGTTTGAAGTGTGTGAGTGTACTTTTGTGTATATATTTATGCTTTTTATGGCAGCTGTAGCCGAATTATCACTTCTAGTTTTGGCCTACGCGTAAGGTAGTATTATTTTTAACGACTCATAATGCACGTGTTCACATTTTTGAGTATGTAGAATGTACAATAAGTGCTGCGTGTACACATTTGCTAAATAGTATTTTAATTCCTTGTTGTAGCCTGTAGGCATATACCTACCTACTCAATTGCATTGTTTACTATAAATCAGTTTCGATGTGTATTGTGCTAATGTATTATTTTTCAAAACGTGTAAAATTGTTTACGATTTAGTCTAGAAAAAATAAATAAAAACTACAATAGTTTATCATTTATTCAATTTAAGTCTTTGTGAATTATTCACATTTGATTTTATAAATCTTCCTGGAAGTTATTAAACGGCCTGTAAAGAAATAATTATTAATTAACCTGAAAAGGAGGCAGTTTAGAAAAAGATTTTTTATATAACAAACGAGTACATTTTTAATTGTCGGTTGGACTCATGTGCAACTCTTTCAGACACAATCGAAGAAGAAGACTCAGGAACTCTATAAAATATCAAATTAGATTGGCATCGTTCACGCTCAAATGTGTTACTTTCTGAGTTGGAAATTTTACCATTTAAGTCATCAGTTGCTTTACTAAGACTAGTATTTTGGGCTTTCAATTCAAGCGTTTGATTGGAAACACGATTTGAGTTTGCCTTAAGATCCTCGTACTGCCTCGTACTTATTAATAGAAGATAACATTTCTTAAAATTAAAAGCTTTCAATACACCCATCACAAGTCTTCATTAGAGACAGAAACCTGAAGTGCTTTACTACTCGTAGCTTTTTGTGTTAATTTAATCGGATTGTCAGATTTAAAAGGCATATTGAATACATATTATTATTTGCTTTTACGACTAAGTATTACACTTCGAAAATTTTATTCCGCCATTAAAGTCTCCAACGGAGACATCTGATCGGAAGATCAAAATATTATTTTGTTCTTATCACTCATTATTACAACTCAATAATCTACCGTTAAAGTCTCCAGCAGAAACAAGCTGATCACAATAAATTTTTACAATCAAGTGACAACGTACCAATTTGTTGTCCACTGTTGAAATCTAAGTTTTTTGCATTTTTAAGGTCAAAAAAGAGAGTGGGCACGCTTAAAAAAACCCCCCTATACACACACTTTATTAACTATTGGTATTTGGTTTCATAATATTATCTATTGAAGTAATACAGAATACTTATCACTGTTGTATACAATGATATTATATTTGACATTTATTTTAAATACTAATGTATTGGAAGTCATTCTATATTGTGTGTTTGGATAAAATGTTTTAGGTACTTAAAATATATAAAAATTTTGAATTGAATTTAGAGTATTGTATTGTTATGTATAGTTACGTCACGTGTTTCATTACATTCATATTCAGCTGATTGAATAATATTTCATTTGTATTATTTTTAAAATATTATTATGCTTATTAATTCAAAACTAGGACTAGATGGGCAATCACCATAACATTATACGTTTAATGTTATGTAATTTCTATAACGTTTTAACACTTCGATGAATTTCGTTAATCAATATAATATACATTTCGTCATTTATCGGTTGCCACTTTATGAACGATCTATATATTATTTTTATTTTGATGTTAAAATTTAACAGGATTTTTGCTTTCCAAATCGTCGTCATAATAATATAACCTTGCGGTTTGTGCGTATTTTATGAAAGTTTTATTATTTAAAACATTAATGGAACAATAATTATTATACTAGGATAGCGTATTACTATTGCGCAGTCATTTGAATAGTTTTTGATGTCATCCCAAGTTCCCGACTAAACTTATTGATTAAATCATAGATTTTTTCTCCGCGTATTTGTATGACGTTATAATAATCAATGAACAATCGTTTCTGACATCATACAATCCACAAGGCATTAAAAATAATGTACTATACAGTACCACGATTTTGTATGTTATATAAAAACCGAGAAAAATACTAAAGAAAAAAAATATTTTTCATTATACGAGATTACAACTATCATTGTACGTCTAGTATGACAGACAGAAGGGTGGCTGAGGGGGATGAAGCCCCTGCCGACAATTTAGGAAATCTTAAATTATTACCTATCTAATTATAGTTATAAATAATATAAAATATGGGATATAGTAGGTAGCTGGTAGTTGTTGTAAAAAGTAATAAGTGATAAGATCAGAAGGGATAAAAAATGTTTGATGAAGACAAGACAAAGGCACAAAAAAGGGGGGGTTATATATTTTTATCATTTCCTTTGGAAAGAAAATCAATTTTTGAGAACGGGGAGGGAGAAGGCGATTGTCCTTGTATCCTTCACTAGTATCTTGAATCATAGGCGCAATTAAGGAGGACTTGGGAGGTTCAGCTACCCTTAAAAAATCACTCAGATCCTCCCCCTATATTTTTTGAAAATTGCTGAAGGTTGAAATATGTAAGCATGTTAGAGTTGTTAAACCTTTGGAGGACTAAATCAATCAAATGAACATGTTAGCCCCTATAAAATTAATCTTAATTGCACTAATGTATTCAACTGATTAGCCCTCCCTGAAAAAAATTCCTGGCTACGCCACTGATAACAGACGACTGTTCAAAACGTAAACACGTTTGGATCATATTATTTCGTATTAATTGTTTCAATACCCGTTTTTATACGATACCTATAAACAATAATAACACATATATTATGCGACGACTTAGCGAAACGGATACACACGTGTTTACTTACGGCAGTCACGCCGCGACGAATTAGTATGGTTCGTTTGTAACGCGAAATTAAGTAACCGAAAGACGCATGGCGACGCGGCGTGAGATGAAACGAGAATTTGAAAAAGAAAAAAACCGACGAATAATATCGAAAAAGGTTCACCTCATGGGTATTCTCGAGTCCGTGAAGCTGTCGTTTCTTGTAAAAATCGACGGACAAATCGTAACAGAAAAAAAAAGCCGGACATACTTTGCACGATGGGCGAGATTCTCTTGATGAGTGTATTGAATTTTAAAGAAACGATAAATCATTTCTTCAATAAAACGATTCTGAATGAGGGAAGTTAATAATATAAAAAATAAATGAAAAAAAAAAAAAATGTTAGAAAAATGTCCAAAATTTTTTTTTCACATTTTCAAAATTTTCTTGCGCCAAAAACTTTCTTATATGATTTTTTATCTATGTTTAAATTTTCATATAGTTCGGATCAAAAAATTATGGTTTCCGAGAGTCGTTTTTGTTAAATTTTGGGTAAAAAAAATTGAAGAATTGAGAAATTCAAAAAATTACCTCCTTAAAGTACAATCAAGAGGCAAATCCGGTTTCAAAAAGTTATTGATCGAAACTTTTGGACAAGTGAAACCATACGAAAAGTTGTACACAGAAAAAAAAAATAAACATCATTGTAAAAACACTAGCTTCTTCACTTCGTTCAGAATCTAAAAAAAATTAAAACATAAATGCAATTATAATATAATGCGTAATATTACTATATACAAATATAATATAATAATTTTAATCTACTTGTTGAAAGTGCGTTATAGTCATCGACTTCAGTCTGGTAGGCAGTGCCTGATTTAGAATTTTTGAGGCCCGGGACAAAATAAAAAAAAAATTGGCCTATTATTATCAATTATTGTAAATAAAAATTATAATTGGTAACCAATAAAATATATAATCAGTTAGTACTTAATAATAAATTAAATAATATCTGAATGTAAGTATTACAAAATCGTCAAAATTTTGATAATTTTTTTCTGTAGTAATAACTGAGCAGTCAATTATAATAATATACCATTTTAGTATGAGTATTTTTTATCTTTTTGATCTATATTTTGTGACTAAAAAATAAGATAAATATTTTAATAAATATTTTTGAATGTTTAAATATTTCTTGATGTTCTTCGTATTTAAGAATTAATTAAAATTAAAATAATAATTAAATCCAATTTGTGGGCCCCTGATTTATATGGGCCCTGGACAAATACCCATAATGTCCTTGCATAAATAAGGCGTTGCTGCTAAGTACATGCGAATCGACACGCAACGGTAAATAATATGGGTTGTTGGTAGGACACCGTGAACAGGCGGTCGCTCGGAAACACCGCCAATTATTATTATTATTATTATTATTTATTACATATTATAATATAGGCGACCTGATGAACGCGGTCGATAAAATAATAATAATAATAATATCATTATTATTATAATAATATTTATTATATTATATTATAAACGGACGCGCGCGGTATACGCCGTAAGTAGGTAAAACGGGCGGTACACTGGTACGAGTTGTTCTAAGAGCTAATCGTTCTATATAATATTATTATTATATCGATATAATATATAATTTATACATCTGCACGGGTCTCCTTGAATACCAGTTTTTTAGGGTTAGGTATTTGAATAATTTCTCTGCTCTGTGGCAGGCATAAGTTATAATATCATCGCGCATGTTTGTGTTTGTGTGTCGCGACCAAGAGGGATAACGGGAATATAATATAGATCGCGCCCCGTGACCATAATATTTCATTTACATATTATTATACTTACAACTATGTGAACACTAACGTAGTGCAATATTATTGCATATTATCGTTTATTATTATGAATATTACGTAGGTATCAGCTGGTATAGTGATTATCAAAATTAAGTTTTTATCGTCCTGATGCATATCACTAAAATTATCTTTTTATATTTTGTAATTTAATTTAATATATTTTGTTCTTAATTAATGCTACTGTCTACTATTGTACTATATCTTTATTCTAAATCTATGTTATTATTATATATTTTTTGACACTGTACTAACGTCCACCTGAGCGTTTACACAAATAAACTAAGTTAGTTTATTAAGTTCAAGGAATAGCGGAATTTTAAATTTACTTTAAAAAAAAAGGTACCATGTTTTACGAACAATCGCTAAGTCTATATTTTATAAGCAATATTTGTTTCCATTTTTTGTATTTCTTTCGAATTAGTTTGATTTCAACGACTGTGCTATCTAATTATCGGAACTCTTAAATAATATGCTCTAAACCAACTAAGTTTCAATGCAAGTTTCGATATATATGTATGTTAAGCTAGTGGTTCTCAATCTTTTTAGGACTGCGACACAAATATTCCGAAAATCTATCGTGACACGCAGGGTTTTAAACGTACAGTACAAAATAACTATCTATAGATGTGATTTCCGATTTAAAATCTTATTGAATGAAACTCATTGACAAGTATTTCTATATGAATACCAGAATACGTGTACACAAAATAAACGTTATTGTAAAATACTAGCTTTTTTACTCCACTCATAATCTAAAATATTAAAATGAATTTATCCTAGATTTTATCACAAAATATTTCTTAAAAAAAACTGTGGTCCACAACATTGTGTACACTTTATTTAATATTGACTTGTATTAAAATCGAACGTATAGTTTTGTTTATTCACTTAAATTATTATTAACACAATTTTGTTATCAGAATAGACCTAAAATATGACACTCCAGAATAAGGTTATTGAAAGCAGGTTAATATTTTTTTTTAAGTAGCAAATGGCAATTAGGATGGCACAGAGTATATTTTAAATATAGAATAATCTAATTAATGCTTTGAACGTAACATCAAATCGAAAACAACATTTTAAATGAAGTGTTTTTCACTCATTTTTGGATACCATACTTATGTACGTGTTCACAAAATTATATAAAAACATGACGTAATTGAAGTATGAATAATGAAGTGGTAAGTATACGAGTATGACGAACGTCTTGAGAACGCGATTGATCCTTAACTTCTTGGATCGAACGACTCGGACTCGGAAACATTTTTAGTAATAACTAATAACTATTTTATTATATTCTACTACCGTGGACGACCGTAACTGATATATTAATATGTATCGAAGAAAATTTAGCTATTATATTATTATACTATAAGGATATTGAAACCAAAAGTAGGTTATGAAAAACGAATTTGTTCACATCACTGGTGTAAGTGCACGTAATAAATATTTAGACCTAGATATTTCACAGACCGAGGCCGAAAAATCCATATTGGTTATTTTTATGAGACGAGAAAAAAAAAAAGTCGAAAAAATAATAATAATAATTACACCACCACCCAATAGCAATCGTGTGTCAATTCACCAGAATGGTGTAATAAAAGGTGAATAAGTAAATATTATACGTGTACTCACCACGAGACATAGTTACACATATATGTATATGAAGCTAACCTAACCTACTTACGAGGCGTATATAAACAAAAAAAAAAAAATATTGTTTAATCGCAGTGGTTCCGAGTGCAATATTGTCGCATACTTTTTTACGGATGTGGATCGTACCTAACCTATAAGTAGTGGTGGCGTCTAAATAATGTTTTAACGAAATTTTTTCAAGATTACATGTTGTTTGTGTTTTGCGTCCGGAGATAACTCTACAAAAAAAACATAATATATATTATCGACATTGCGTTTCATTTTGTATTTATATTATTGTCTTTGTCCGGTCATTCGAGGCGACTGACATCATCGGAAAAACTCCATTGTTTATTTGTTCGCGTGTGCATGAAATGTGATAATTCTACAGATAAACGGTGTGCCGACATGGCATTTTATAGAAACGTGTTACGGACAACCGCGGCTCAGCAATATATCCGATTTATATTTTCCATAGTAGCAATCGGTACGACACAAAATTATGTAAGGAATAATATGTAATATTATTATTGACACGACACGCGTTGATCGCTGAAAATGTGTGTAAATTTCTATCGAAGTACCTATCTCGATACGGGTTTTCAAAAACGATGTTTGTATTCTCATTATTAAATAAAAACCTCTGTATAGCGGACACCACGAAAATCGAATGTAAATTTGTCATCTATGTAGAGCAGCAGTTCCCAACTTTATTTTACTCAATGCTCCCTTAGACTCCCAAAAATCTCACTCTGCCCCCTCAAATTAATTTCTAATAAACTTATTACCCCTTATTTTTCTTTTTCGTTATCATGGTCATAAATTACCAAATAGACTTTCAAAAAACAGATAAATCTTAATTAATTTTTTTATAAATAAGAAACATATTTAATACCTACAACTAAATAATGTTTACTTATAAATTAAAATACCTAATAAATATTATAATATTATTATATTGACTTCGCTTGTATCAAATAATTGTACTAAAAATACTTTTGTGACTAATGAATGCCTCGAAGTTGAAGTTTTCTACTAATAAAATTATTCTTCCAGGATCTTAAATCTCTCTTTTCACGTAGTTCTAATCCAAAAAAATACATGCCTAAAATGTAATCCTGTATAATAATTTTACAATTTAGCGTCATCGTTAGTAAAAACTGATGAACTTTTTTTTTTTTTTTGGCAGTTATAAATCTAAAATGGAATATAATTTACATCGCCCTTCTTAGCGCCTCCTTCAGTAAAACGCCCCCGTCAATATTAAAAACGTCCACAAGGGGGCGGTAGCGGCCACTTTGAGAACCACTGATGTAGTGGTATCCGCTGTTTAGTGAGTTAAATGTTTCAAAAGTAATCGTTAAAAGTGATGTTTTGAAAATATCCATTGTGAAGAGCAACTAATCGCGCTATTGGGAAATATCCGTTAATAGAGATTTCACTTGTACCTCTGTAAATGGTACGTTAAAAAGCCATGCTGATTATATCATTTTATAATGTACTATTTAAATGTCATTTTTATATTTTATAATATGTCAGTTATTGAAAAAAGTTATTTTTGGGTAAGAATATTTTCTTTTAAAATTGCCATTTAAAGTATGTTCAAAAATTCTTTAATGGTATTTAAGATTAAAAAAACCGACAACTAAATTTAAGAGAGACATTATCATTGCTTATTAACCACAATAATTTGGTGTAAACAAAAGATAATTAACAAAACTGTTTATTTCTACTCGTATACAATATTATACCTACACAATATTTTCATTCCATACTTTAACGTACATAAGGTATGCTACCAAGATTATTATTTTTTACGCGCCGTGCATTTATTTCAAAATATCCATTGTTTATTATTATTATTATTTTGTAGAGCGTAGGTACGTTACACAATATTGTCATTTACCTAATATATAAACACGTCATAATAAATAATTCCAATTGCATATTATGCGTTTAACTACCAGCCAGTCGGATGCGCATACCTTCACATACTAGCTCAAGGCATATATAAATAAAAACCACATGTCATTAACATAGACAGTTAATTCTTCTTGTAACGTGTTTCTTTTTTTTATTTTCCGATTTTGCAATATAATCTATGCTAATCCATTATAAACACACTACATATTTCAATCCTTGTGATAACGAATATGCGTAATATAATAATAATATGTTATCTTTATTGTTTTTTCTCGTCATCGTAAATAGATTTGCTTGAACACCGGTGAATGACACGTTTCGCATTTATAATTATATAACAATATAATATTAACGTAAATAAAAATCAATTTGTCGTCAAGCGGGTACATTGTCAACATTTAAATTAAAGTGAAAAAAATGCCATTGCATTGCAACAAGATCATTCTAAATTCCGTGTTTCTAATAATTCCCATGCTCGGTTTAGAGTTTTATTTTATATTTTTTAAGCATAAATTTAGACCAGTGTATATTTTAAGAAATGTTCACTGGGTAACAAGAAAATATTTCTTGAAATTTCCAAAAAATTCAATTTTTATTACTTAAGTACTTATTAATATTAATAATATTAATTGTTCGGTATAAATTGAACAGCAGTATTTTCACCCTAGTAAAAACCTTTATTATAGTACTACATTGTACCAAGTTTGTTGATGTTCCATTATTTTTTCTATTAAAATAATTGAGTAGGTTGTTAAATTGTGCTTTCAAATTAAAATCATATCCACTTAAAGTAACTAGTTTTAAAGAGCAAACCCATTGGTGCGAATTACGTCGCCGTTTTTATTAAATTAATAATAAAAACTATAATGTCATATAATATAATATTGAATTATAAATTTAATCTAGTTTTACACATCTTAAAAATAACAAAAAATATTTTAATATTTTCATTGGAAAATAATAACATTAATTGTTCTATAACTTAGTCACATATGAAAATAACTTTTATAAACAATTGTGGAATATTTCAGCTCACTAGAGTTATTTGACTAAATGTTTTATCAAAAGTTTAAATTGAATATAGTTGAAGATAGATTCCCAGTCTTTTTTGTCAAATTTCGGGTAGTTTTCCGAAATTTTGAGAAAACAGTGAAGAATTTCGAAAAATTACCTCTTTAAAGTACCATTTAGAAGCAAATTCACGTTTTCTAAAAGTTATCGTTCGAAACTTTTAAACAAGTACAAAAACGTGTACACATAAAAAAAAAAAAATAGAAAAAAAGTAAATACTATTGTAAAAATTCGCTTTGCTCAGAATCTAAATGTTAGTAAGATCTTGTTTTATAGTAAATATTAAAAATTATGAATTATTGAAAATCCCCTCTAGAAAATAATTGTATTTACGTCATTGTTCATAGTAATGGGAATAAATAAATAAAAGTATAAAAATTAAATCAAGTTTTGTTTGTCCTATCATTATTACACCACACCTAAACATTTCAAAACGACAATCATATTGCTTGTACACATAATTATATGCATTGTTATGGTAGATAATAATAAATACTACACGAGTAAACATAAATGTTTACAAGCTCTTATGTTAATATTTAAAGGAGAAAACAACTACTATAATAATAATAATAATTAATAATAATATGGATATTATTTTCAATTATTGGTAAATGTGTCATTCATGGTTTCCATTATCGATTATATATAAAAAAAGCCGGACATACTTCGCACGACGGGTGGTATTCTCTTGACGGGCGTATTAAATTTTAAAGAAACGATAAATCATTTCTTCAGTAAAACGATTCTGAACGAAGGAAGTTAATAATAAAAAAAA
>JAIPRM010004362.1:5651-23158 GCA_025469315.1 Stegophylla sp. TES_Ste_2020 | reverse complement strand
AATATTCGAGTTATCTATAGTTTTTCTTTCGAGTAATCGAGGTTTTCGCAAGGGAATAGAATTTTTTTCGACTTATCAAGGTTTTCGACTTATTGAGGTTCGACTTATCGAGGTTCCACTGTATTATGAATTTAAAGATTTATATTGTGATTTTGATTGAAAATAAATCTTTATTTTATTGTAACAGTTATTTTATTCATTATTATTATTATTATTACTATGTAACTCTTCAAAAATTACAAGTTAGTGATTTTTAGTTATTAGTTACTATTTTTTAATTCAGTAACTATAGTTACTTTCCAGGTTTGACATTTGCATACCCTTGCAACCCGTAAATGAAGCCCTTGATGAACATATTTATTATTACGTATTATCGCATAAAACACTCAGTGGGCAGGGGCGGTAGAAACTGCCACCGTTCTCGTCCGCAGGCGATGATAAAACGATGATAACACGATCTATATGTAATAACAACGATTCGTCGATACCGATGTCGTTACGACGCGTCGCGAAGGTTCAGTTGCCAATTAGCGTGGGAAACGCGACGTAAAAACATAATACCGCTCGCGGATACCAAAACGAGCTGATATTTTCCCGGTGTAAAACCGTTTCGTGCAGGGCCCATCATAGGTCAGTGATACGGTTTTACGTTTTGTGACACTGACCTTAACCGGTGAAGTTGTGTTATATTATTAATTGTTACGGTTGTTCGCCCAGAAGCATAAAACGCGCATTTGAGGTTTCAGAAAATCCACGTGTATATAGAGAAAAATAGTTAAAACCTTCGACTACTATGTATTTAGGTTGACATGGCATTATGAAAAAAAAAAAAAAAAAAGAAAAAACGGTATACTTCGTACCATAGGTATTCTTCGCTGTTCGGGTGGGCGTCTCTTGGTGGATGTGTTGCGTTTTAAAGAAAAGATAATCATTCGTTCAACAAAATGATTCTGAATGGAGTTGTTGTATGTTCATACACAATGATAATTATGAGTTTTATAAAAAAATAATGTATAACATAAAAACTGTGAACAGGGTAAAAATATTCGATGAGAAAAAAAAATATTGATTAATAAATAATAAATATTATTATTTATATTTTCCATATTGTTGTCCATTTACATATAGATTGTCATTAAGTTTAGGGTAAACACAAATGTTTTAAACGCTTTTGTGTTAAATTTTGGATGATTTTTCCTCAATTTTGGAAAAACTATTGACAATTTTGAAAAATAACCTGTTTAAAGTATATATATTTAAAGTTAGAACCAAATTATGTTTCAAAAAGTTGTTAATCTAAAGTTTTGGACAAGTATTTTCAATACGGAAAAGTTTTAAAATATGAATAATATAAGTATCGTTGTAAATTACACTCGACAATATGTAATACACAAACTTCTGCAGCCTGTGGCCTGTACACATAATTTGACATTCGACTGAATTATTCTGCATCAAATTTTTACAATTAAATACGAATTACAAGTTATTTGCATAAAATGTATGTAATTAATAATAAATTACACATTACGCAATGAAATTACTTTGAAGTTCAAATTATAATTCGTGTATAAATTAATAATAATTCTAACATTATATTATACCGAGTAAAACACATTTTTTATGCACAAAAACACGTATAAACACTTATATTATAATACTAACTTATATTATTATTTTTTCTCGAGGTAAAATAAATAACTGTTATTTTGTGCACATTTTATGTACAAAAATCATCTATCATTATGAGAAATCCACAAAAATTAAAACAAAATGTACTATTGAATTATAAAATTTAAAAACTCATACACTATGTGTATGTCTATTTATACATTTATTACCGTCAAAACTCAAAATTCTCACACTTGGCATTAAACAAATAAACAGGTCTAACTATTAAAGTACCCAGTAAAACTAGATGGAATATTATAATATTCAGTAGAAAATACAGTAGAAAAAATTATAAATCGTTTTTTTAATTAAACGTTCTGAGCGGAGCTTTAGTTTAATATGTAAAATAATTTCAATTAAAAATTATAAAGTTTATTGTTATTAAAAAAAAAAAAAAATAAAATACTCGGCCAATTTTATATTCCATTATTAACTGAAAACAGGAAAACAAATTTTTTGACAAGAAAAACGTGTTAGAAAAAAATGATTCAAATTTATTTTTCTCATTTTCAACATTTTCTTGCATCAAAATATTTCTAATATTATTTTCAATCTATATTTACATTTTCATTAAGTATGGATACAAAAACAGATAGCTTCTGAGTTTTCCAAATTTCGACAAAACTATTTAGAATATATTTTTCTAAACATTGTGTAAATTTTTATAACTTTTTATGAGTTGTTTGTTTATGATTTACCATATAATGGAATTTTAAGATACTGAATGAGGATATTAATTGCTAATACCAAAAATAATTATGAAGTCAACATTTATGTTTTAAATAAATATAGCTTATCATATGTCTAAAAATATTAAAATGTCTGAGACAGTTTCATAATGTAAAAAATTAAAACGTTTAAGTAATTGGGAGGATAAATCATTATAAACTCGATCTATTAAATTAATTCTGGACACGGCATTGGTTTTCATATGTTTAGATAAATAGGTAATTAATAGTAGATTAACTTTTACATTGTATCTTACATTAACGCCACGAAACTCATAAATGCGTTATGTGTATTGTGTACTATTTTTACGAAAACACATTTTTATTATTTTATTATTAGTTGTACTATTAGTAGATTCTAATGATTAAAATTCAGTTGTAAACAAAAAAATAACTACTCAGAGGACTGCTGATTGACAAAACACCACTATTATTATATAAAGACAAATATCCTTATGATACAATCAGTGATCTTCGTTCGTTTGTGTAGTACACTTGTCTACAAGTACAGATTTTCTTTGCTACTCAAAATTATCCAAGTTATCCAAAAAACTTCAATATGTCTGTCAATAGTCTTCTGGTAAGTTAAATGTTTACTTTATTATATTATAACATATATTCACTAATAATATAAAAATAGAATAAAATTTGAACATTTGTAACGAATGTTATTTTTAAGTTTTTGTATTATAGTATCTTCGTAGTCACCAAAAGAATATCTCGCAGTTTGTTATATTTGATGCATGTACATACGTAAATGTGATCGTATAACTTATTTAAATATTGAAACCGTATTCGTTGTTCTTTTATAAAATATATTATAAAAATTGGTATTCATACTAATGATAAATCTAAAGTTATTATAAATCAGAGTAAAGCCTATTGTATTATCTTAATGTGTAAACACAAGAATTTGAAACAATTTTAAAATAAATATTTTAATTTAACACAGTAAATTAAAGTAGGAATAAAATTCAATAACACCTTTGCATATATTATTTTTGGAAAGGATTTAATACTTGTATTTCTTTACGGGTTTTATCTAATTTTTAATTTAATAATTATGTTCCATTTATTGAATTTTATATGAATTTCCTCAAAGGATTCAACTTTTTGTATTTTAATTTTGGTTAAAACGTTTTGAACTTTGTGCATTAAACTATTAAATGTTTAACACGATTTAAACAACTGTATTAAAAATATTCTTTTCGATCGGATTTATCCCACATATCATCATAATTTCCACACAATTTTATTAATTTCCACAACATTTTATACAATAATTGCATCAATAACATTTTTAGAGAGGAGTCATAAGGTAAGGGTGGATAGATAATTTTTTTTGTCCACCCAAGTTTGACGTTATTTAATTAAACGATATAATATTTAATTATTTTATTACAATATAATTATCGTTAATGATTAGATCTTGTGCCTGGTGGCTCTGTTCTCCGTCGCTTTCTCCGTACCAGTTGCCGAACAGGCGGCCCCGAAAGAAGAAGCGAAAGACTCGAAAGACATGAAAACTGCCGAATCTCTTTATCTCCGTTACTGGTCTCCGTACACCTCGAGCTACGCTTTTGGTGACACATTGCCGTTAGCATATAGATCTGCCGGTAAATTAATTTTTGTATTTCTATGTGAACGATAATAACGATATTAATAAATTATAAATAAAAATTAATAAATAAGAGGGGGAGGGTTTACAGAGACATTTTGAACATAATTACTGATACAAAATCAATAGATATTTTTAACACATTCGTATATATATATATATATATTTAAAATGAAACATTTTTTTTTTTTAGTATAAAATGGATTTTTAGCTTACTTCGCTTGTTCATTCAAAATTAGTCTTAATTTATATAATTAATATGTTCATATAATGTTCTGAAGGGTTTATCCCTTGTATTTAATAAAATAAAATAAAATAATATTACGTCACAAACAAATATGCAAATTCTTTAACGAATTTTTATCCCTGATGTGTGTTTAATAACGATCATATTATATACCTCACAGCCTACATGCCGTACTCGTCGTATCAACCGTTCCCGTACAATTTCGGATTGAACTACGGCAGTCTCGATTATCCGTGGTCGTCTTTCTACAAGAAGTAGAAGACCACGTGTTTACACACACACCGGCCACGACAACGATCAGACGCGGAAAAGGGACCGTCAATTCGCTGTCGTCAAATTAATTATTGTATTTCATACGTATCATTGTATTTCATAGTTATTATTGTATTTCATATAGTTATTTGATTCGGTTACCCCGTGCGAACGCAATGGTAAAACAATATTACTCGTAACGGCTGTCACAATAATAATAATATTATAATATAATTAACGATATCGTAATAAACGGATTTGCTACTTACTATACTACGTCGTTTTTATTCGTATTTTACTTTTAATATTTTATTTGCGGACCAGGTGTAACAGGCGGTTCTTACTTCCCCGGTAAAAATATCCTAAGATATATTTACCCCCTGTAAAAATTATTAGGGGATAAAAATCCTAATCCTTAGTTTCAACTTAATTTTCCCTATTTCCCTAAAGTCATTAAAAATCCCTAAATACGAATGTATTGAACGTCCGAAAGTTATGTCTAAATAACAGGTTTCTAATAATTTCTTAAACAATATTTTTCATTGAAACATTTAATTTAATAATAATATTATTAAAAATTCAATTAAAGTATTAAAACATTCCAATCATACTGTACAAACTATTGGATGTAATAAAATGACAATAGAAATTTAATTAAATGAAACCGACGAATATGGCCAATGCCAGAAGAGGTCTGGATTCAATACCGTCACACTATAAAATATTCGTTTAACACGGCTATTAGAATTAACACTTCAACTCGAGTATGTTTTGTATCGTTATGTTATTAAAATTAAATTTAAACAATTCTAAAAAAAAAAAAAAAAAAAAAAACCGTCGCTACGACTCGTATAGACGATACAGGACACCGTAAATTGAGCGTACAGGCAACACAACGTACGTGCCTGCCAATAACTGCACTTGTAGAAACCAGTATTGACTGTCATATTTAAAGAAACTGTTTTTTGAAGATGATTTAAAAATATTTCGAGTAACAAACTTGTCTCAAAATGTATCTTTGTTACAAGGTGATTTAAATATTTTGTCTAAATGGTGTAATACAAAACGAATAATTTTATTTAATTATTAATGAGTGTCAAGCAATTTCATTTACTAGGTCACTAAATTCAGTTATGAAATTTTATCATACTAATAATTCTCAATTATGTCGTATTCTAAATATTTGTGATTTAGGGGTATTCTTTGATACTACTCTATTTTTTAATAAATCCTTAGTAGTTGGTACATACAATTAAGAAATCTTCTTAAATTTTAGGATTCATTACAGGACGCTGCTACTTCACAAATACTGATGCCTTAAAAACTCAAATTCAGTCATAAGGTGATGTACAAAATCGTTTTTTGTATTTTATGCCTTTCAAATGTAAAATTTATCATGAAACTCCACTGTTTATATCAGCCACTGTTACATTTACTTATTAGCAGTCTAAGTGACGGAAGAAAAACAAATGACTTAAAATTTTTATTTAAAATAATTAACGGTAATATTTTTTGTCCTGAACTGTTGTACTTATTCAATTTTAATGTCCTTCAGTGTAGAACCAGATTAATCAAAATATTTTATGTTTTTCCACAAAAAACTAATTATTTTTTGGCTTCTCCTATTAATAGAATAATGCCATTAGCTAATGAAAGAAATATAAATTTGTTAAATTTTAAATCCGTTCAATGATTTCAAGTTATATGCAAATAGAATATCTATTTATAATACATGTTTTAATTTTTAGTTCTTTGTTTTGTGTTTAAATTATATCAAAATTGTATGTTTTATTTTTATTACCAATATTAATTTTTATTTTTACAACCAACATTAATGTTGTATTAACAATTCTATTTTTACGTACAAAAACTAAAATGGTATTGTAATTGAATCTATGATTCTTTGAAATATATATATTAATAACAATAAAAATCATCCTATGACCGAATCTCTCGGAATCAATAAATTTTTCCTTTAAAGAGAGTTGTAAAAAGGTTGAAAAAATAATCGAAGTTTAAAGAGTAGTGATGTATGAATTCCAGAGAATTTAATTACGTGAAATTCTCCCCCCACCCCCGAGGAAATTTCCAAGAATATTATAATATTTCTAAAAATATTGTATGAAACAAATTTCATTATGTTGGGTACTTGATGGGGGTTGAAACTGTAAATTATAACTTTCAATTTCGATTACCGGTTTTAAATTTTTAAATTTTGCATTCAATTTTAGGTAATGAGTTTTTTATTTTTCAATTTGGTTTTTCATATCGAATTTTTTCGTTTCTAGAAATTTTAGATTTCGTGATAAATATGGGTTTCAAATCGGTATTCAAAATCGGTTTTAAATCCTAAAAAACAGTCGGTGGATGTGGTTTTTGGGAAATGCGTTCCACGAACACCATAGCCCATAGCCCACGATCATATATTCTGTTAATACGATATAATAATATTACGTATATTATAATAAACGAACAGGTTTACAAAGTTTAATGTTTTTGATTTATTTCTATTTTGTACAGTCTCGGGCATGTGCCGAACGTCATTGGGAATTGTTGTTTTTTGAAATAACGGTTCCAGTCAATTGTGTTTTTTCATTTTCCTTTGCGTGTCAGCGAATATTCTCGATTCTTCAGCGAGTTCCTCTTCGTCGAACCATTTTTCGTTTTCATTGTTCTCCGCTTCGTATTCGTCTAGACGGACATTTTTTTTCAAAAGTAAATAATAATTATAAAATCAAAACAGAATTAACTCGACATTATTTCGAATAAAATCAACAGGTACTCTGCGCGTTATCTTTATTTAAAATAATATTCAAAACGTACCTCCCGCAGGATTACCCGTCGTAAAACTGACCGTCGGATTTTCTTTTTCTCCTTTCTTGATATTTTTCGCTCTAAACAGATGAAAAACACCGATTAATGATTATATTATTACACTGGCAATAAATTATTCGGAATCTGCGTTACACTTACAATCTACGAGCGCCTTCGCTCAACTTTTGAAACAAGTTCAACCGGAGCAATAAGTTATCTACGTCCGACTGCCGAAGATTGCTTTCCAACGACGAGTGCGGGTATTCGGGGTTTTCGTCTTCGGTTTCTTCGGCTAAACACAACGAGAAATCAATAAATATCATAATTTTATTTACCGTTCAATCTTATCGGATTATTCGAAATGTTAGTTAATTAATTGTGTATCAGTACACGAATAACGTTTAAATTAATTTTATAGGAAAACACCACTTATTTAAAAGGGTTTTTTTGACTGATGATACGCTTATCTTGTGTAAGATATTTTTGTGTGATACTACTTATTTGAAAGAGAAAAATTTAATTTATAAGTTATTATGCCCCCATTTCAATTAATAAGTTATAAACTTTACAAGTTTCTAACATTATTATTGTTTGAGCTACGACTAAATAACTAAAATCGGTATCATTGAAGTCTAGAAGAAAAAAAAAATATTTGTATATTGTACAGCGCTTTTTTCCAGCTAATAATAATTTAAAAACATTGAGAATCAACAAAGTTTTCAGTTATAAGGAGACCTATAAAACTTCAAAATGTTTTTTTTTTTTTAGGAAAACATAGATAGGCATATTTTTGCATATTTTGGAGTTTTTACTTTTTTTTGGCCATATTTTAAAATTGTTGTGTATTTTCAGAGCATATTAAGCTTTTATACATTTTTAACTCGACAAGTTGAGATATTCCAGAAAATAATTCATTTTTCAAGGTTTTTTAATATCAGAATGCAGCAGATGCAAGGTGAATTTGATAATACTTTACCTGGTACCCTTGATAAACTATAAATTTGCTTCACTCGTAAAGTTATCGTTTATTTAATGCACTAAAAAGTGAAAAATAAATTTCTAATAATATACAAAATAAAAACAATCATTTACCCGATTGAAAATAAAACATAAGAATTAATTTTATGTAATTCATTTTTTTTTTTTTTTAGAACATATTTTGACAATTTTTAGGGTATTATTGCATACATATTTATAGGTTTTCAGGGCGTACAATTATTGTGGTCCCTATTCATGATATTTACCATCTTCGCTCTCGTGTTCCCGGCTCGGCATCGGATAAATGTCGAGCATCACGCTGATCGGCTTCTTGCTGCCCTTGCTGAGTGGCCGTTTCTTCTTGGATTTTTTCGAGTACCCCGGCGGCGATGACACCATCGGGAAATCCGGCACCGCGTACCGGTTGTGGTGCGACGGCGAGTCCACGTACACGACGTCCGTGTGCGACGGCACGGACGAGCCGGACGCCGTGGCCGAGCCGTCGTGGTGCAGGTGGTGGTGTCCGGTGGCGGCCACGGCGGCGTCGTCCGACGGCGGCACCGCGGCCGTCACGTCGCCGAAATTGGCCGAGTAATGGGCCCCGAGGTCGGGCGGCCGCATGAAGTCGTCGGGGAACGACACGCGGGGCGGCGTCAGGAACACGGGTGGCCCGAACTTGTTGCGGAACCGCTTGGAATTGCCGCCACCGCCGCCGTTCTTGTTGGACGCCGCCGCCGCCGCCGCCGCCGGTTCAGCGTCCGTCGGCAGGAATTTGTTGATCTCGGCGGCCGCCCCTGGCCGCACGATGGGCACGTACCGCTGCAGCGGTGTCGAGTCCTGCGCCACCATGTAGTCCGTGGCGGCGGCGGCGGCGGCGGACGACGACGAAGAGACGCCGACGGTGCCTTTGTTGTTGCGCTGGGCGCCCGTCACGTACTTCATCACGTCCACCACGCTCTTGGGCGGAAACGGCGCCCGGTACGCGGCCAACTGCGGGAAATCCGACCTCCGGTTGAAGCCGTACATGCCGTCCGAGTACTCGAGCCTGCCTTTGTTTTTGGCCGCCGCCACCGCCGCCGCCGCTCGCCAGTAATCCGCGCCGCCGCCGTACGACACGTGCGGGTACGCCGCCGGACGCCGAGAATGCGGCGGATACATGCGCATGTGACGGCCCGCGGTGACTGCTGCGGCGGTGGCGGCGGCGGCGGCGGCGGTGGCCGTATTGTGATTGTCTTCCGCCCCGAGCTCGTCCACCGTCGACGCCACCGCCGCCGCCGCCGCCGGGGAACTGTGGTTAGCCGAGTTTTTCACGCCCAACATAGCGCCCAACAGCCCGTCGGTGGACGATCGGTTTTCCGCCGAACCGCCGGCGGAGTGTGCGACAGCCGTCTGTCGTTTCTCTTTCACGTATTTAGCGTAGCTCACTATTGGGCCACCGCCGCCGCCCGCGGACGCGGCTTGAGTGCTGGTCGGAACGGTGTAATCGAAAAACATGAAATACACCTGAAAAATAATATAATTCTTATACAATGATAATCATTATTGTTTTTGGGGCTTTTTATTTTATTTTAGATTTTGAACGAAATGAAGAAGCTAGTGTTTTTACAATGATGTTTATTATTTATTTATTTTTTCTCTTTTTTTTCTGTGAACACTTTTTCGTATGGATTTACTAGTCCAAAAGTCTCAGTCAGTGACTTTTTGAAACTCCAATTTTCCTTTAGTTGGTACTTTAAAAAAGTAATTTTTTGAATTTATCAATTCTTTAATTTTTTTTTTTTTAAACTACCCAAAATTTGACCAAAAAGACTTGGATACCATCATTTTTTGATCTTAACTTTATGAAAATTTAAACATAGATAGACAATAATGTAAGAAAGATTTTGGCGCAAGAAAATTTTGAAAATGCAAAAAAAAAAATATTGGACATTTTTCTAACATTTTTTTTTTTTTTTTTTAATTGAAAATTTTTTCCTTTATTTATTAGATAAAAAAAAAAAGTAAAGTAAATTAATTAAAGCCAAATACACTTTTTCCAGTTTTAATAGTTTTTAAAATAATTTATTATGATAATTTCATAAATTCATAATTTGTTATTTCAACGGAAAGTGAGTTGGATCTATAAGTTAATTCACATTGAGAGTTTTGAACATTAATGTTACGCTACGAGACGCCAGCGTCGAAAAAAAAACTTTAGTGATGAAGCTCTGCTGCTCACTGGTTTTGTTATTGCTTGTGTTGTTTCTGATTGGTAGTTAAACAAGAAAAAAAAGATTATAAAATACGTATTTTTGAATTTTAATTATATTTTTTGAATAACAAATATCCTGGAATATCTAGAATTTATATCAAGCCAGGGGGTGAAAAAAAAGGTCATCACTTATTAATACATATCAAAGCTTAAATATAATACGTGTATTGTAATTAGGTACCCAAATTTGTGTAGCTTATGTCTAAGTCATGTCCGAATTCAAGTCAATAATATTTATAAAATAAAAAAAAAAATGTGACTGATCAACAATTTTGGTTGTACGTATTTTAATAAAAAAGTTCTCATGAAACAGTTTTTACATTTTAGCATATATTTTTTGTAAATCTCAGCTTTAAATAAGAACGCGTCTTTGTAATAAAAAACTACAATTATTTTTAATTAATTTAATGAACACTAGTTTCATTCCTTGAGTGAAAGTATTATGTAACTTTATTTAAAATATACTCTTTGAGTGCACGCAAAATATTTAAACGATGTTTAATTAATGTACTTAATTTATTTTTAAATGTGTACGTATTAAGTGTTTGTTAACAATTTTTTTTCTCATTTATTCAGTTTATTTATTTCAAATAATTAAATAATTGTCATTATAAATCAAATAAATTCATTGATGTGAATGTTCAGACTTGGAATCAATAATATTATATTAATATAGTTATATTAAAATATTGTTAGAGAATACGTTAGCTATTTTGTTTAAAAATAATTATACACGTGTAAAGACATAATCACTTTGTTTTTAAACACGCACTAATCATTTATTTTTGGTTATTATAATAATTACTAGAGCTCAAATTATATTTGATTTTCTTGCATCTGTATTCAAATACAAGTTAAAAAGTACTTTTTACAGAACTGATCATAAATCGGACTTCTGAATCGGTCGGTTTAACACAAAGAAATTGTTTTTATTGAATTATATTACATTAATTATTATAGCTATGATTTCTATATTTCTGATTTAGCGTTGCACCATTTGCATTTGTAAATGTGTTATGTTTTGCGGTGTGCTCGCTCACGCATTTAATGTTTTACTGCGCTTTTTTAATTATATTTTTTCATATTGGAAAATAAGAAACTTCTTTAACCTGATTGCTTGTTCACTGAACGTCATAATTTTACCAGAATCCTTTTCACGAAAGCTGCGAATGGGAATATAAATTAAGTAATTGTGATTTTGGAGTTTAATAAACTTTTTACTCTTTAAAATTACTTTTTACAATGATTATTTGTATTTCCAAAAAACCGGTTCCAGAGCGATGCGCGAAAACCCTTAAAAAAATCCAGAACCGTAATAATTTTATAACGTCACACGGGAAACACGACTTCTGCATTTCCGACGTTATATTATAGCTCTAATGTAATTTCCGTTATTCGATTCGGTCGTATGCAAAACGATTAATATCGACAGTAATAATAATACAGTGACTTTGTATGAAATTATCTCATTGTCTTCGTGGCGCTTCCGGAATTCAGGCGCCTATGGATAAACGCGTAGGCTTATGTTATTTTCTCTACTACGCACTGTAACATAATGTTATATTATAATAGTATATACTCCTGTAAACACCACAAAGCCGTGTACGATACGCGTTTGCGCTTTCGTTTTCGACAAACGCATATGCAATATTCGAGTTGAATCCTTGATTCGTGGTACGATTATCGTGCGATACGATCCGAATGAGTCGAGTTTTCTCCAGACCGGAAACAAGTATACAACTACGAGTCAGCCACGACGTGTGTGTGTGTGTGTGTGTATGAGAGAGAGAGAGAGAGAGATAAGCGACGATAATTATCATAATATCGTTATTAATTATTGTTTCTGTTAATTTATTTTGTTTTTTGATTTTCTAAATTTGATTTGAAGACCACGAACGCTTTCGCGGTGAAAACGAGAGTGCGTGTCCGGAAATAATAATAAAAATAATTGTTATTCCAAAACCCGACGGACGAGACGACGCGTTATGGAACTCGGCTAACGAAGTATAACAATTATAACCGCCAAAAGTGTTGATGGGGCACTATATAACTACCTAATTATAATTCACTATTATTATTATTATTGTTTTAACTAACATAATCGCTTTGCGGTCTCGCCGTAACCAACAGGCGCGATAGTGTCGTTCACGGCTCGGTTACAATGCGCCGCACTACATGACCACGGTTTTGAGCCAACCCGAAACGACGTCCCCCCCGTCAAACGGCTAACCGCGATGCTGTTTACTTATACCGTTGCACAGAACGTGGTATACGGTTCGGTTTGCGTCCGCCACGACCGTTCCGGAGACCGGTTAAACGTGACGTTTCGACCGTTTAGCGCCGAATTAACGCTAGATAAAAAGGACAGGAAAAAAAAAATTAAAAATGTTGGTTCGAAAAAAATGTTTTTCGAAATGAAACTAATTTTAGATTAGTTCATTATGTATGTTGTCCCCAGTAATGATTGTATTGGTTTCATTTTTCGGTTTTATAAACTTTTTTTTTTAATTATTGGCTTTAATCACTAGTATTAATAAAAGTCAGAATATTTTCTGTGACTTTGGTTTAGGTGAAGGAAACGGTTTTTGAAAATATGCCTATATAGTAATTAAAACTATTAATAAACCTAATAAGGTTAAATCTACATTTTGAAAATGTTCCAATCAATACGCAAATGATTAAAGTAATCATTTTTCGATATAAGTCATGGCTAGAAGCATAGACTACTATATCAGCTTACGAATTTATATCATAATGTTGTAAGTACAAGCATTGAACATATGTTGAAAAATGTCTGAATGTTCATAAAATAATAGTTTTCCAATTATGCGCACGACATTTAATTTTTTTATATGTCTTTTTAGTACGATTAGTATAACTAACAATTCATTCAAAACGCGTTTTATAAATTAGAGGTTTCCAAAAACCGGTTTCCCAAAATTCATTAAATTATCTTTAAGATACAAGATATATTTATTTTATTTTGATTTTTAAGAAAATTAATATATATATATTTCTGTAAAAGACATAATGATATGATACATAAAATGTAGAAGATGCCGTACGATTTATAATGAAAACTACATTTAAATAACAAATATTTTATTAAATTTCTTATTTTATGTTCATAAAATTTTAATTCATAAAACCAATAAATTTTTTAATCCAAACTCTATTCATGGCCATTCAGATGTCATATTATAATTCTACTTTGGAAAAAAAAAATGTATAATGTATTTTTTGCAAACCGTTTTTCACAATATTGTTAATACTACTTTGCATGTTATATTATTTTATGTGATTTAATACAACTTCTACATTTATGGAAATACACATGACACGTACAATAAAATCGAAGGATGAAATAAACTTGACTCGTTTCTTTTAGACGTGTCCTTTGACATAAATACAAGTTGCAAATTGTACATTATTGTATCTTTGATTCCTGTACAAAACCCAATTTTTTTTTTTTTTAATACATTTTATTGACAGTTGTATCTGTCAGGGAGGGGGGATGAAATTCTAAGAGGGTAAAACGATGAGATTAACTTCGATTCATCACTGCTGTAGGGCCTGTCTAGTCCTACACCGGTCACCTTACAGACTTTTAGGTTGTGTATACGGTAGTGGACGCGAAAAGAGCCGAAAATAACCGTATTTTGTATAACGGGAAATGGCCGAAACGAAAACGTCACTGTAGTACTCGGGTGAACTGACGATCGAGGTGTGAGATATGAGACTTAATCTGCGTTTCGTTGAAAACGATCGTGTCACGGTTTCATTAGTGTGCCGTAACGCGCGTCGATTAAAAGGAAACAGGGCGACGATTGGGCCGAGGAGACTTCAATGCACCGAAATGATAAATCATAGGGTTTAACAGATTTTTCGAAAATCGTATCCTTGATCACCGATAGTGATAAGGACGACAAGTATCGATAAAAGGCCTATAATGCTACATCGCGGCAAATTACCTGTTCATTGCGACCGTTACTAATTTCAGTAGGTTAATAATAATTGTTCTAAGTTGGAGTTTGATAAAAAAAAAAATAAAATTTTTTTGTTTAACTTCATCGATTCCAGGGGCGCCATTAGGGGGCAGCAGGGTGTACATTTTCACCCCCCCCCTCCGTTATTTTATCCTTGTCACAGTATAAAATGTTATGCACACCAAAGACAAGTACCTCGAGAAAGCATCAAAGGTCTGTTTTATAACTGTGAATGGTGGTAAGTAAACTCTCCTTACGTATACCGTCGACTACTATTATAAACTCTCCCGAATTCGATACGGAATATCATTACGATTTTACCGTTCTGCGAATTGTCCGGATGGACATATCATTCCGTAAAAACCACACAAGTTTGACAACATTTTCGTCGGATTTCGTATTTTATTGGCATCATCGTCACAGGAGACTGCCGACCTCGATCGTTTTCGGATGACTACTTACACTTATCGCACGTGGCGATAATTCATCGAAAATTCGTCCTAACTTATGTCCAGAGTTGAATTTATACATTTTTTTACTTTTTGGGGGGGGGGGGGTGGGAATCTTATTTTAGACATTGAAAACACTTCTTGACAATAATAAGTACACTATTTTTGTTAATTACAATGAAATGTAGTGAATTTGAAATTTGAAACGTTATGTTTTGTTGAAAATTATATAATATAAATAAAATATAAAATGAATAAAAATTGCATGTTTAAGACATGCACCGTTGAAGATAATCAAATCTTAACGAGTACCCGTTATATATGTAATAAACACAATATTTTGTTGACAGTTGTAATTACTAGGAATTGGGAAGTCGAATGAAATTCCAAAATTCCAATGGAAACAAATAATCTACCGAGATGTATTTAAATTTTACATAATAATTTATGTCTAACACGGAAACGTGAGTTAAGTAAGCGTCTTTATTTTACCGACAACGCCAATATTTTGGGCAAACCAAAGAACGCGTCGGGACGGTCTGTCATTAATTATATTATGCCATAATACTACTTCAAACTGTAGAAATCGATAATAACGTATCGCTTTGAACCACTTAAATATAATAAATTGTGTTACATATTTATCGTTACGTATTTATAGTAACATTGGTCGGTGCATTTCGGTTAAATCGACTAATTTTGAATCATTTTTAATAATATTATACAACATCGAAAAATCATCGAACGTCATTCCTGTAACGATATTATGACACTATGCTTGTTGTTATTAAGTTCTTATATCAAACAAAACTTAAACGTTCTAAATTTAATGAATAAAAATTCATGTAGTGTATTTAGTTTTTATTGGTTTAAAAAAATAATTATTAATTTTCATGTTCTATTAAAATAATTCTGAATCAAAAAAATAAAAAATAAAACTTAAGTTTAAAAATCAAAAATATCAGTAGCAACAAAACCAGTAAACACTAAGTTTTAACATAATATTGTTTTATATGTTTTAATTATAATTTTTTTCCAATACCGTTAAGACAAGAATAATAGGTAATAGAAGAATAAAAGTAATTATTACTAAGCAAAAAATATTATTGACAAATTGTCCGAGTTATTAATTCAATATTGTACCATAAACTTCTAAAATATTGTCTAAATTTACAGAATCAGGTAATTCAAAATATATATTTGGTAAATTTAGAAATCCGCAACAAATAAATAGTCAAATATAGAAAACAAAATAGTGATAAAGTTTTAATTGGAAAAAGGCCCAACAATCCGATTTTCAAAATCATTTAATCTGAAAGCCATTAATCTAATTGTTTTCGACTTAATAAAGAAGAAAAATTCTTTTAAAGAACTATACGATCGTTGTCAGAGAGATTGTGGCACAACGGCGGCGGCACGTTTCATTAGATGTAGACCACATTAATAGCGTTGTTTCGACCACGCGGTGCGCTTCACCATAAACGTACAAAAAACAAACGACTTAGGTGTTTTGTATATAGATATCTATTGCTATCATTATTATTTGATAAAATTTCAAGTTTTTGTTTAAAAAAAGATTTTAGCAGAATATTTGTTTTTAAAATAACGCGTAATAACATAAAATCAGTTTTATGACAATTGTTTGTTTTGGTGATAAATTCGATAATTTCTCCTCTGGTTTTCCGTTATTTCGCTGCCGCTTTCGTTGTACCAATCTATCTAGAAACGACTGTAAATTGACTGATTTTTGTCTTATGTGCAACTAATGTACAATATTTCAAATAATATTAAAATGTATATTCATTTTTATTTAACGATATGGTTCACTTTGAGTAATTCTTAAGTGTGGGTACTTCTATGAACTAGTGTTTCAACTATTTATGATAATTTTTTTATAGCCATAAAATCGCTCGTGTGCAATGTCAAATAAAAATAATAATAATTATCAATCAACCATTTATGCGTTGGTGATAAATAATCTTATGCCATGCTTCGGAATAAATTACTACTAACAAAATCTCCCAATGACAAAAAAACTCTATATTACTCTTTTTGAATAAAACTGAATTAAAAAAATGAAAATATAATTTGATTTTTAACATATTTTCAGTAGGTACAGTAAAATTGAAAAAAAATTTTTTAACGCCTACCGATTTTTTGAACAATGAAAATGTTTCTTCTGAAAATCTAGGATTTTGCGCAACGGACATTTTTCGCGCCAAGCGACGAATTAATGTACGTATTATCAAACTCAGAAGTCCCGGGGGGGTTAACAGGTGTAATCTCAGATATTATAGTTAATAAGAACGGGAGGGGTGGGTTGAGAAAGTTTTCCCTCGTTCTCGACCTCGGATCCCCCGTAACGTAATAACCGTGTAAACTGTATATTAATAATTGAAGGGTCGGCGGGAATAACGTGCTATGTAACACTTTTTCCGATTTCATTTTTTTTGCGGAATAACGTGCTATGAGTCTATCTCAATATATTTATAGAATCAGAAAATTCCCAGAATATT
>JAIPRM010004361.1:0-23159 GCA_025469315.1 Stegophylla sp. TES_Ste_2020 | reverse complement strand
AAATATAAACATAGATAGAAAATCCTATAAAAAAGATTTTAGCGCAAGAAAATTTTGAAAACGTGAAAAAAAATTTTGGACATTTTTTGAAATTTTTTTTTTCTATTAACTTCTCCTTCGTTCAGAATCGTTTTAATAAAGAAATGATTTATCGTTTCTTTAAAATTTAATGCGCCCGTCAAGAGAATACCACCAGTCATGCGAAGTACACCCATCGTGCGAAGTATGTCCGGCTTTTTGTTAAAATGAAAATACATTAAATTTAAAACGATACAAGTGGGTAATTATTACGGTGTGCTTTTGACTGCCGGCCAAATACATTTCTCAAGGCAGCGACACCTAATCAGTTATCACGGATTACACGGACTGCCATGTATATGTTACGCCAAATTCGGCAACGCAAACACGCAAACATACAATATTCGTGTTACAATATTCAACGTTACAACTCGAATAGACTCGAAAAAAAATTATGTAAAATACACTATTCAAACAACACTTTTAAATAACAGGAGTTACTTGTTAAACATATCTAACCTAATGTTTTATATTTATATTATTAACTTCCTTCGTTCAGAATCGTTTTATTGAAGAAATGATTTATCTTTTCTTTAAAATTCTATACATCCGTCAAGAGTTTCCTCACCTGACGTACGAAAAACACCCCGACGAGCTAAGTGCACACTTTTTTTTTAATACTAATATTTCAAAATGATTTTATATAAAATGTTTTGACGGGATATTTAATTTTAGGTAACGCAGTATTTAGTAAATTTCCATTTGCCCAAAAATTTTTCTTATATTTTAGACGTGGCCATAGCAGTTTTAATTTAAAATATTTTAATTTTTTTTTTTTTTTTACCGTATTTTTGTGTTTTTTATATTTTATAAAACTTTATCAGTAACGTCAAATCCACTGATATTTAAAGTTTGTGTTTTAAAATTTCACATGTGTTTATCAAAACTTATTTGACACGGGTTTGGATGGTTATACAACTAATTTTGTGCTTTATATGTTAATACAAGGTTCAAAACTAAATGTACGGCTATGATATTGTGTATTATATGATATTATTTTGTTGTTAACAGATAAGCTGTAGAACCGATTTGACAATCAATATATGCCAGACTGACCAGGTTGTTCTTGATTTTGTAAATCGGTTAGAAAAAGGGATTGTCCCAATATTTCTTATAGCAAATATAAACGAAAATCCTTTCGATGAGACCACCATGACTCCCGTAAAAATAATGTTCGAAGGTTTCTATGTATCAAATCTACTTATTGTTACTGCCGATACGTGTGTCGCAACTGACATATCTTTAAAACTTTACGGAGACGGAGTTCACGGATATCCGTCAATTTTCATGCTCAAAGATGGTCAATTGATGGGCGGAAACAGAACGTATTTCAACTACAATGAAATTTTGGAAACATATAATTCAGCGTTTTCTCGGCAAAACGAAATATCTGGAGATAAATTTGCGTCGTTACTTGAAAAGACAATTGAAATTCAATCGAAGATGCCGCACACGGAAGTAGGCCAGGGTTCACAATCTTCCCGGGTGTTCAGCTCAGAAACGTTGCCATACGAAACGGCACTCCGGTCGGCGAACCCGTGGACCACCCAGCCTAGTGTTCAGGTAACAGAAAATTCGTCACCCCGGGTGGGATACCCGACGAGCACCACTGTCTACCCGATAAGACCACCAGGTCCAGATTACCTGCAGCAGATTAAACCGATGACGTCCCGGACGCCGGACCTGACGCTATCCCTGAGTACACCGGAGCAACAGGAATCCGAGGTGAGACCCCGTCAGGGAGTTACTCAGTCCACCTTCCGGACTGGTGTGAGAACACCGGTGGGAACGTACCCGATTAACAGGGATGCACCCGAGACGCGGGACTTTTTTAGCGACACGGAACGCCAGGCTAAAGACAAAGATCACGAACGTGGCAGTCACATGACACCTTTACAGTCTTCTGGTTTGGAACTTTTCGGATTTGAGAAGAGAAAAAAATCTGGATCTCCGTCTGGATCCCAGTAAACGAAACTACATCATTATTTTTTTATTTATTTTTTTTATTTATTTAATTAATTAATTAATTAATTAATAAAGTAACACCCTCGAAGGGTAATATGGTACAGTAAATATGTTTAAATACAATGTTAAAATTAAATACTTATATATAAAACAAACAAAAAAAAAAAAAAAAGAATGTATACAATTTGATAAAAATAAATAGTAATAATTATGTAATAGATTAGAAAAAAGAAATATAATATAATATGAAATTAATAAATTAATAAAAAATAATTAGGACCACAACTAATAAGTATATGACTTCAATTTGTTAAGGTTGTCGAAGAAAAAATCAAAATTAGGAATATTGTTACAAGAAGCCAACATACGGTTTAAAGGGCTGAGTTTAACGAAATTATTTTTACCAAAACTAGTGTAAAATAATTGATGTTGCCGGGCATTAAAAGCTGGTATTTTAAGATAAATTTGTTCTAGTAGATCTGGACAATCTATTTTATTATTAAGTAATAAGTATTATATTATATTATACGCGCACGTACTGGACCTCCTCAAATGCGGCGACAAAGATCACGCGTATCTTCGTGGACCCCTTTCGAGTAGAAAGTTTAACTCTGCGCACCCTTCCCGTCTAGAAAGAAAAAAAAAAAAAAAAAAAGAGTAAGCAATACATTTTTTGAATTACTTTTTAATAATAATATTAAAATTTATCTATACTAGATTATACAATAATTTATTTTATGTTTGGGGCAAAAAAAAAAAATGATGAGTTATTATTTCTACCACGTCTATTGTCTTTTGTATACTTTTCAGACGTGGTTAACAAAATACGAATTCTTACTTATAACCAGAAAAGAAACGTATAAATAAATATTATAATATTATGAATGGTGTGTGTTTTTAATTCATGAAAAATATTATTACTATTATCTTAGTAAATTATCGGACATTTTTGATACTACCAAAATATGGAAAACCGCTCGTGTTTATGAAAATAATAAATATTATGTAATATTTATATCCATTCAAAAAAATTCATAGTAAAAAATTTCAGTATAAACATTTGAAAATCCATCGCATAATTTGAATTGATTTCAAACAAATTTATTTTTGAGTTATCTAAAAAGAAACGCATTACAGTCACTTCATGGACCCCCGAGTAATCATCTACTGACCCCTTAGAGGTCCATAGACCACCGGTTAAGAATCCCTGTTATAGATGATACTTGTACAATAATAATATTATGTACGCACTATATAATGTTATTATTATGTACATAATATATTATATTATAGATGTTTGCAGGGACGGACTAACCAGGGCCTATTTTTGTGTGTTTATAGCGCACACAATGCAATGTAGTAGCAAAATACAATATTGCGTGGGTTGGAATGTTGGTGGCCGACTTGGTCAATATTTTGACACGGGAGTACAACAAAAGACTGATGCAGTTTGTTTTAAAATGATATAACAGTGTTTAAATACAACCATATTGGTCTAATAATGATCTATAATACGACCATATTTGTCTAAAACAATATTTAAATTTAACTCGACTCTAACTAAAAGTCTATAACCATAGGTAACTTATTAAATATTTCGCTCTCTTCCTTTTTTAACCGATCGAATTCTGTTCCTTGTTCCTTACACCCCCTAATGGGAAGGGGGCAAAAATAATAAAAAATATAGTCTCTCTAAGACTAGCAATATATTATATTCTACATACAGAGTGTAAAACAAATTCGAGGCCCATCACTGACGTTGTAGAGAAAATGTCAAATTTGATAATGATGTAAATCCACTATCTTGATGATGGAAATAATATCCAAAAAATGAAACAAGTATCGTTGTAACAAAATATATATGAATAATGATAATTGGGGCCCGAAAAATAAATACAGTTCCAGGGATTTATCCGTGCAATTATTATTTTGCGGGCATCTTAAAATTCAATTTTAAAATATTGTGATAACCATTTTATTCAACTTTATAAAGTTTTCGTTATTCACTCCAGGATATATTACATTATTATCGTCTATTATTCTAGTGATATTACAATGATTTTAATTTTTTTTTTCTTTTTTATTTACATGTTTTTGTAAAGTAATACATATTCAAAAATGTTCATCCAGCAACTTTTTGAAGCCGAATTTTCCTCTAGATGGTACTTTAAAGAAGTTATTTTTCGAAATTTTCTCAATTGTTTTCTCAAAATTTTGAAAAACATCCCAAATTTTCGACAAAAAAGACTCGGAAACAATCTTTTTTTAATCCAAACTTTATAAAAGTTTAAACATAGATAGACAGAAAAATAGATAGAAAATTTGAAAAAAAAAATTAATAATTTTTTTTCTTATCAATTTTTTTTTATTTTTAGTAAAATTGTTTTTTAGATTCTGAACAGAGCGAAGACGCATATATATTTACAATAATATTTATTTCATTTTTTTATTTTTTCCCCGGTCTGTGATCACGTTTGCGTATAGAAATACTTATCCAAAAGCTCTATAGTTACTTACCTAACCTAACCTAACCTAACCTAACCTAACCTAACCTAACCTTACCTAATCTAAGTTACTATAAAAGCTATGTTTTTTATAACTCATTTTTTTTTTTTATGTTACCTTAAGGAAGTCTTGTGGTGATGTAAACTTTTTTTTGCAAATGGCACCCCCCTTCCCATTTTAGATACGGAATTTCATTCAGGTCACTTTTCTGTGTATTTTGATGTATTAAAATCAAAATTTGAACGAATATTTTTTAAATTTAAGTATTAATAATGAAGGATAATATTTTCTTAGACACATATTTTAGTAACCAACGTATACCTAACGTAATTAATATGAATCAATGATTTCACCAAGCCAACACCTAATTAATTCACAATATTGTAAAATGTAAACTACTCGTACGAGTTTTGACTTCAATACATCAAAATTCACAGAAAAATGACCTGAATTAAATTCCGTAGTTAAAATAAAGAGGGGAGGTGCCATTTGAAAAAAAAAAGTTTGTATCACCACTGGACTTCCTTAATTTAAAATGAAAAAAAATGTTATGGAAAACATAGTTTTTATAGTGGCTTGAACATTTCGAAAAAAAAATCCAAATTTTCGCATTTTTACGGTCAAAAAAGGGGATGGGTTTGCTTAATAAATCACCCTGTAATTGGCATGCAATTAAATAAACTGTAAAATTTTTGAATATTCATATGTGTTTAAAATCATCATCAATAAGAACATACCTATTTTATCACTCTTTCTAATTTTAATTAATTAATATCAGTATTTAAAACCATAATCTTTTCACTCACATATTTATATATCAATATAAAGATTAAAATAATTAATTCAAAGTCATTTAGATTTTTATTTATTTCTATTTAGGATGACTGTACATATTTTTTAAAACAATATATTTAATAACACAATTTATGATTTTAAATTTATAGATATAATTAATAACAATAAAATATAATTTTGTGTGACGCAGTATCCTCAAAAAAAAATTAATTATTTTATTTTAGGTAGTAAATATTAAATTACAAATAAAATATAACTAGTTTAATATTGTCTTACTGTACGAAATTATGTCGTTAACAATTTTAATCTGAATATTTATAATATATTCATGCATTATTGAAACTTTTTAAGTCATTTATATAAATATAATTCACAAAAACGTATCGTTTCTACTACTTTCAGTATGTATATTAATAAAATGCTCTTATTATAATAACCTACTATCTATTAAAAAATTAGTTATTACTTCATTAAAGAAGTCAACCTTCAACAACAATAGCAATGATATTGTGGCTACAGGACGAATATTATATAAATTATACTTTCAAACAGCATATATAATATGGCCATTGGCAATGTATTTTTAACAGCCTTTTTCTGTATCTATTTTAGACATGTAATTAATTAAAACAATAATAAATTGATATACCTACATACAAATCATATTACACGCCCACTGAACCAACTCGGTGGTTTTTACGACCTGTATAAGTCATTATTTGAACGCCATTAATGTGCGTTACAGTGCTGCAAATAAAATAATATAATATTTTAACGTGGAACGAAATTTTAACAGTCCCTGTCGCCGCCGGGGTTTTAGTCAGTCACTCGATCATCCCTGTTAATGCATTTAGTGTAGTTATCTTCGATCCGTATAATGTGTTTAAGTATAATTTGTGTTTATAAGTTTTTATTAAGTGATTTCTTTGCTGTATTTCAAATTGAAAGCTCTAAGAATGATCCCGTTTTTGTTTCAGAAATGACAATGAGCCCGCCCAATATCACGATAATAAAAGGTTAGTGTTTACGTTTTTCTTTAAATTTCAAACGAAACTATTTTCCTGAAAAAGCAATAAAACTACACTGGAATGATTTTGATGTATTAGTTTTAAAATATGTTGAAAAAGGAACGGACGCGCGTGCTCAGTGGTTTTTTTTCTCCCAACAAGACATAAAATCCACGTACCTACTATATTATGTACTTAATACAGTCATCAGTTGTCAATGGGATGTTCTTTTCTTTTCATTCTGGGGTCAAGACTTTTTACCCTAAGGTACTGCACCCTTTACAATAAACGTCTATTTTCGACTCACTGAAGGATATTTAAATTTATTGACCCTAAACTGACTGTTGCTTATATTATTATGGAATAACTGCAGCTACATACACACACACACACACACACACACACACACATACACTGTTATCGGTGGTGTACTCGGAGCCATAAATAACGGTTTCAGAATACGACCTTTTGGGTCCTTTTTTTGTCACTATTCATCTTCGATTTTTCCCCTCCGGTGTATTGTTAGGTAGTCCAGTGTATGTGTACTGCTTGGCTATTTCATGCATGTTAAGACGTCACACAACAATAAAATGCTATAGATAAATTAATGGTTTCATAAAGTACACTGAAATTTATTTCTCCACTTGTCAACTACTTAAACATAAAAACAGACAATTTGTTGGGTGCATGTCTGCTGCTGCAATGTAAAATACGAGCACACGTTCACATAAAAATCCCAACTCCTATACATACGTTTATAGAAAAAAAAAAAAATTACGTCACTACAAATTATTGTACCTATAGACACAGTTTCCCCCCCCCGTGTCTGCAGTAGTTCTAATTACCAATTTTGTGAAATGAATTTATGATCTCTCCCGCCCAAAATAATATTTACAGCCTTGCGTATCTTTCCGAATATACAGCAAATTATATTATTTATGACATAACATTACAAATGTCCACTATTTAGTCTATTGTTTTCCTCTTTTATTAGTTGTGCAATTCAATTGTTTTCAACGATTACGTAATTATTCGGCACTATTATAATAATGTAATAACAAATTGTGACACGCGTTGACTCTCCCTCTCTCGCACTAACATCGTTATTTCATATTTATGTGATACACTCAAGTAGTAATATAATGAAAAGTATACTTTTTTTTTTTTGCTTTTAAAAACCGTTTTCTACGAGTGGATATAACAGACTTCTTTTCCTATCAAGAAGGTCCCTTTCGTTTTTATTGTTATTATTTTGGGTTTTTTTTTTTTTTAAATCTTGGTAACAATATGTATACAGTTCTTGTATATTAACGGTAGGAGGGCCATATGCAATTCATTCAATATCTTTTCGAAGCACGTACCTATATATATATATTATATATATATATATATATAAGACCAAAATGTTTTATTGCCTTTCCGATAATACCTCCTATTATAATATTATAATAATATGTAGTGTATGACCAATAATTTTATAAACCAATTGACACCAGAAAAGAATTAAGTACGTGGGTGTGAATTTTATTGAGGATAAAATATACATCTTCATCGTCCTTTATACACGATTTCACCCGGGACCAAACACGTTTCTTATTGAACGATTACACTGGCAGCACCCGAATAAACTATAATTTATTTTATTTCTTTTAGATTGATTAGAGAAGGATTATGTGATCGGGGAAGCGCTCCGTCCATCAGTGCAATATCAAGACTCTTAAGGGGCCATGATGGTGATGACACGGGATCGGAGAAAAAAGTTAGCGATGGTAAGTAGGTTTTTTCTCGTAAAAGTATAAAAAGTAATACGGATCTACAGAAGAGGATTGTGTGCATGATCAATGTTTGACTCGTTATTTGAATTGAGAGAACAACTGTTTAAAAAAAAAAAAAAAAACAAATTTATTCGCTTCACATAATTTATGTTATTAATAATGTTTTGATATCGAAGTCAATCAAATACTTAAAAGTCAAAACTTATTTCAGTATTAAAATTATAAGAACATGTTCTTACCTGTATGATTTTTCGAGTTAAAATAGAAATTTTAAAATGAAAAATTGATTCACTCCTAAAGCAAAGCATATTATAGTTTTTCAACTTGATACTTTTTCAAATCGTTAATATTGTTGGCGTGACAGCACATTTGCGAAACCTATTTTTTTTTCTACTTCTCTTCTAATGAAGCGATAATAAAACAGTTTTTATTGTGTTTGGCATTCATTCAAACGCATATGACTTTGATGGAATGGAAACGGCATACTCTATTACTACTGTGTTCAGCCGTTAAACATTTATTATAATGCCAATATTATGTGGGGGATATTTAAGTTGTAGTAAAAATTTTAGTGACCACGTCGGCTATAATCTCACAACAATAGCTTTTGAACGGTATATTATAGTATTCATAAGATAAACCACACACACAAGTCGAATAAAACGTTATTGATGTATAGTATGATTCCGTTTAAAGGCAATAAAAAATTAGAACATGTTTTCTTTCGTATCGTTGATGTCGAATTATTATTTTATTTACCAGTTCTCATAAGAACCATTTTGAAAGGAAATGTGTACATATATATATAACAAATTTACTTACGTTTACTTTCCGAATAATTTAAAAATCGATTGAAACCGATTAGTATGATATTAACGAATTAAATGTTAAAATTAATTTTCTCTCACAATATTATGTCATGTGCATTGCTTTTGGTTTATTAGCTTAAATATTTAATGTACGAGTTTATTGTATTCTATTATTTTTATTGCGACTCTACGCGACCGAGATCGCACATAGAAAATTTAAAAACCTACTTAATTTCGCGGAAATAATTATTGTGTATTATACCACATATGTGTATTCATAATTTCATATTAATTTAAAACATTCATATGCGATTATATAATATATATAATTATATCGTTCGATTTCGTGTTTGGCACATTGTCGGCAAATGCGAAGAACCACAACACAAAAAGCCGAACCCGCGGCGGCACACACTTTCAACAGGTCGAACACCTGACAGTCGTTTTAATGTCGCTAACAAATTGTCTTCGATACGTACCTTTATTATACGGGTAGGTCGTACGTTCGTCGTTATAGTCATTACTAAAAACCGATTCTCGTACCGCAAACGTCATTAATATTACCGATACACAATAATATGATATTGTGTGTGTGTGTGTGTGTGTGTGTGTGTACCCACCGCGCACCGTCGTCGACTTGGTGTTATTGTTATTTCAAAAAACCATCGCCCGGTTAGGGTTTTTGGACCGCCGCCGCCGGTTCGTAAGCGCCTTCTTCTTGTGTGTGTGTCTATATACCGCCACCGCCACCGCCGCCAAAAACCCACAGCGAAGTTTTTTTTTTTTTTTGTCTCTGCTAAATTATGAAAAATGATTTTTCGTTTCCCTCGGTCGCCCGTGACGTGACGACGACGACGACGACGACGAGACCTGTGCGCCACCTTTTTCTTTCCCATCCACACACGAACACTTATTACACGAGAACACAATAAAACAAAAACGAGCGATCGCCGCCGCCGCGGCAAATGTTCGTCGCCTCCGCCGGTCTCTTTGTGTAACCCAATCGTTGCGGTCTGTCGAAATTACACGTACGCCACTACTTCAGTCACCCGACACGTTCGAACTAAAACAGTGCGCGTGTGTGTTTGTATATGATGTTTATTTGCGAGTGTGTCGTATAAATGAGTATATGTATAATCCCCCTCGGTGTGTGTTCGTCTCGGCATGCGTTTAGTCGGATGGTGTACTTTTAATAATAATAATAACACTATAAATATTATAATAAACCACCCTTGATCGTCCGAAATGTTCTATAATATGCGTCATATGCATGTATAACACATCCCCGTGCTGATTATATCAATTTCATGAAATCGATTATTTTTTTTTTTTTTCTAACAGCACCGCCCACGCGGGTTACCTATATAATGTAATGCCTATGGTCACAAATCAATCATAGGTTAGATTAGGTTAGGTTAGGATCCAAATCCAAAACAGATCGCATACACAACTTTAATAAAAAGTTGCAAAAATAAATAAGTTATAAATATTATTTTAGTGAATTACTTCGGAAACGATGGAAAAGTAACAAAACAATCAGAACAATAAAAAAAAAAAAATGAAACCTTATCTGTTTTACTGTTTATTACTTAATATACATATTATTGTTTTGTAATTGAAATAATCATCATGAATAATGATCATAATTAATATTTTAATAATAGAGTAGATACTTCAATAATTAACAGTAAGTTCATATCATAAAATGTAATTAATAAATTACAAGTAGTAAAAACAAAATAGTAATTATACTGTCTTTATCATAATAGATTATTACTAATTATAACTAGTTATCTTTTCGTAAAAGGAAACCAAACTGATAATGTAAAAATTCTATATTTTTATGTAGTGATGAACCAATGAATAATAAATAAAACCTATAATGATATAAAAATATAATTTGATATAATTCGTTTTGTATAAAAAACGAAATTAGGAGATACCGTTTAATCATGATGTGACCTAACACTATTATGATGTATTAAATATGTAAGTAAATTTACTGATAGTATGAAAGTATGTATTAAGTAAAACATTACATTATGGCCGTGTGAGTATTGTTAATGTTTAAAATTATTTTTTATGCACGATCAAATGTATATTGAATGTGGTTATTCAATTTGTCTAATGAATAACCATTAAAACCTCATTCACTCCATAAAAGTTTACTTAGTAACTTCATTAAAAATAAAAAAACTTCATAAATTGTGTCGTCACGCAATCATAAATAAGTAAAGATTTTCACAATATACTTACAGCTGCGGTAACCTAAAAATGGATTTGAATAAAAATTGTGGGCGAATCGCAAAATAACTTACGAAATTTTAGAAATTTTTTAATAAAATGAGTGTTTTATTATTTATTATTTGAATTAATATAATCATAGTTACAAGAAAATTAAATTTATTTTATTTATGATTTTCATCATTTAGATACTTACATAATATATTAGTACATGATTAAGTATGATTGAACTATAATGAGAAGGACTTATAAATGTAAAATTCATTTTTGGGGGGTAAGTTAAGCTTTATGATAATAACAAAATTTGATCCATAAAACGAAGAGCTCAAAAGTGAAAGCTTTGTTTCGCATTTACGATTGTATTTCAAGCATATTGCGGTTGCTGTGGATTTAACTATAGACTATCGCTATATATAGTAATTCAATGAGTTTTTTACATGCAAATTCCGCTGTGCCATTTTTATGTTACTATATTTTGTAATACACAAAAATTAAAATAAATTTTTGCCAAAGCGCGACGGCGGAAATTTGTAATTACAGACTTATCGTGTTGAATAACAATTCAACACGTTATCCGTACGTTGTATGCGAGATAAAATAACCACGTGATTATGTTTTGCGTTGTGCAGGCAAAACTTCCGACGGCTCGGATTGCGACTCTGAGCCGGGTATACCGTTAAAGCGCAAACAACGCCGAAGCAGAACCACGTTTACGGCGTTGCAGTTGGACGAGCTGGAAAAAGCGTTCGAACGCACCCAATATCCGGACATTTACACGAGAGAAGAGTTGGCCCAGCGCACCAAACTGACAGAAGCCAGAATACAGGTGAGATGAGAGCCCGTAATATTAGAGCGTAATACAAGGGGTGTAAACTACACACGATAAGAGATAACTGAGGGATGGTTAAAAACGCGTATTGCCAATAAGACGTATAGCTACAGGGACGGACATTATTTCAATTTGTAAATATATTTTCTACTTCAAGTAAACGTTGTGCCTCAGTATTTTGTACTTAAAATACATGTAACGCATATTTTAATTATTTATTTATTTCAAAAATCTAACGAATCTTACTCTCGGTAAAAATGTAAATAATTCGTATATATAGTTAAAAATTATCCTTTTTCACTATTCGTATTTTATATTTCAAATATTCAGTGACAAAGAATATATTTTCCTTATTTCAAGTTCATTAAAATGACATATATGTAGGTACAGTGCTACATCTATAACACTTACATAATATTACATATAACCTTTTTTTTTTTATTTCTTATTCGTGCAAATTCACACAAATCGACAAATGTACGCGTGCCGAGCTTGTATATAATAATATAATATCGATAATAATATAAAACTTGCAGTAAATACTATTGCAGCTCGCCAGAAACAACAAAAAGAATAATATCTTACCCTAGTTTTAATGTTCATATTATACACATATATATATATCGAGGACCATAATTTTTTCATGATTGACGACGCATTATCGCCGACCCGTTTATATGATGCTGGTTGCAAAGATGAAATCACGCGTCTAAGAGAAAAAAAGTGTACGTGCGCGTGGCGCAATAGTCGACTCGTTTTTTTTTTTATTTCCAACTCATACTCCATTTATTTACACCATTGTATTTTCCTTTCGGTAGAATGTATTATATTATTATAAATTTTGCACTAGAGTGCCATTTAAAACACAAGGAGAAGCGAGGAGTGAAGTTAACTACGAGATTTTCTTCGCCCAGACAATTTTTAAAGTCGGCAAGTCTAGCGGATTAAACACTAGATTTTTCGCTACGTTCAGAATCTAAAATAACATTACCAATAATTTTAAACTGCGTTTTATATAAAGTTTTGGGTATTGGCTGAAAGTTGAGTTTTTAAATATCTTTTAAGTTTTATTTACAAGTCATTAAAAATGAAAACTAATTTTTTCAATTGAATAAAATAATATTAATTCGATTATTATTTATAGTATGCAAATTAATTGGAAACTCAGTTGCTTTAATTCTTGATTTAATGCAGTTTGTTTTTAATAAAATATTATGACTAATGTCATTTTGTCATGATACACGAAAATAATGATAATCGGGTTAAAAATGTATTGAAAAATTTGAAAACAGCCCTTTTATAGAATTACTTATCCACAGTTTTCAGACACAACTTATTTTGAAATTACTAATTAGTTATATTTTGAATTAATGAGTGAGATTCAAATTTTCACGTTATTTACAATTTTTAATACCATTTGATTTGACAATAATATCAATACAATTTAGAATAGGTTACCATATTTTTAATACTATAAATTGCTTTCATTCATTCATTCGACCAATTTCAAAACAATTCGTTGGATAATTTACTCTGTAAAATCGGTATTTTAAAATTTTTTAAATATAAAAAAATAATAATAACAACTCGTAGTCGTTTTAAGATTACATATTGTATTTCGATCATGTTTAGTTTGAAAACATAAAATTTATAGTGGACATCAACATTATACTGATCAAATTTCGGCTAATACAAACATATATAATTGATTTTGGTCAAAATAAGTCTGAAACCTTATAGGAACTAACTGTTGATCATCGTACGTAGGCGTTTGTATTTTTTTTTTTCTTATATCAGCAAACTTTCAAAATGGCACTAATCCTGGCAACTCGAAATGACGCACCCGATTAAGTGGCATTATAGTAGGTAGCCCCAGTCATATTGATGACTATAGTTTATATAATACATATATAATATGTATACAATGCATTATATATACCAGAAATATGCGTTGCTTCGTTAACTCCTGTCATCGTTGGCGACCGCGTGTATTTTACTCGGATTCGTTTTTTTTCCTTTGCCGCAGGTATGGTTCAGTAACCGACGGGCCAGGCTGAGGAAGCAAATGTCCAGCAACACCGGAAGCTCGACACCGGGTTCCGGCGGCTATGGCATGGGATTGGCTCTCGGGTATTCGCCGTCCGCACAGCAGCAAAACCAACAACAGTCGTCCGGCCCGAACTCGTCGTCCACGCCCGCTTACATTATGTCGCCGCAACAGCTACACGAACCGTACAACACGCCGGACGGATACAAAGGTACGCGCGATCTGTGCACAATAATATCATTTCGTAGAAAATAAATAATTAATTTTTCATTCTTGATCCCGCTTTAAATTTATTTTATTTTCGTTTTCAAACCGTGTTCTCGCATCATTCAAACTGCGGCCCCCTCTCTGTACATCTGTTTGATAATATTCAATATTAAGCACGGATTCAAGGGGTTGGCCAAGGGGCGATCGCCCCAGGCCCGTACGGGGGGGGGCAGAGGGGACGTTGCCTTCCCTAAACCCAATCTTTGCCCCCTCTAAGAATATTAAAAATATTAGAAAGGCTTTTAGGCAGATATTATGTCTTTTCAGCGGTACTCAGTCTTTTTGAGACCACGACCCCCTATGTTCATCATTTAATTATATAAATAAACTCTAATTTAAGTTTTATTTTTAATACTTAGTATTACTCGTTTCGTATTTTTAAAATAATTGTATTATTGTAAATTTCCAAAATATTCTATTATACATGGATATTTGACGGAAAATTACGGTTGTGTTCATTTTATGAGATATCAGTGTAAATAAATTAAAAATTCCATAAATATTGTTTTCAATGCTCCCCCTAAAACTGGTTTGCCCAACCTGAAAATTTGGTCTGGCTACTGGCCTGGATCGCTCCCTCCGTAGACTCTGATGAATACTAGGATGATGATTTCAAAAAAAATTGTAAAAAAGCCGACATATTTCGCGCACTATGGGTATTATTCTTGTCACCTCAGGTGGATGGACCTCTTGGTGGATGTGTTGAATTTTAAAGAAAAATGATAAATTGTTTCTTCAATATACATAGATTCGATTCTGAGCAGAGCTTCAGTAAATATAATATACATTAATAATTGCCAGTATTTTTTATTTTTTTTTAATTTTTTTTTTCTATAATATTAATAATTTTTATGAACTTTTAATGAACTTTAAGATATTATCTACGTCAAACAAAAATAGTTAGGTAGGTATATAAATTCCTAAATAATATATAATATTATATTAATTTTCAATTTTAAACATTTTAAATGAAAAAAAAAATTGAAACATTTGTACATTTCTAATATACCCAAACTAAGGTTTTTTGATTTTTCATAAATTTAAGAGCGGCAGTGATACCCGATTGCCCCCCCCCCTCTAGATCCGGCACTGGTTTCACTATAATAAATTGTTCATACGGATTGTAATCGTTGTGAACCCGATTTGATATTCTGTATTGCTTTTACAGAAGCCGACGACCAGCATCATCACCAGCAGCAACAGCAGCAGCAGCAGCAGCAACAGCAACAGCAACAACAGCAGCAACAGCAGCAGATGCTCAAGGAAGAACAACAGCAAAACAACATGATGTACGGCGGTCTGGGGGCAACATCGCTGATCGATCACGACAACAGACCGCACAGCAACATCAGCACCGAGGCGGCCACGGCCACGTCGTACATAGGCATCGCGCCCGGTTCGTATCCGACCACGCCGCTGTACGCGTCCACGTCGTCGCTGCTCACGTCCCAAGTAAGTCCAAGCGTCCAAAACAACACTAGTCTATGGGGGGAGGGGGCAAACTGAAGTCTTCGGCACGTCCGAGTTCAAAATTTTGAAGTCCTTCGTTTTGTGTGACAGAAAAACGATCCATTACTATCCCTATATAATTTGTCATTTTAATTTTCAAGATATTGTAAGCTTATGAAAGTAGTGCTATTAATCACTCCCACATGGCAGACAAAACTTGGTATAAACTTCATAAAAAATTTTTACAGAAAGTTTAGTCTCTACTGTATTTTACATTTGTCTTTTACCCGTAAGTCTGGATAACTCTTGAAAATTACAGCTTTAGCCACAGAATACAATAAATTATCATTTTTTTTTTTTGTTAATTTTTATAACTTATAGTATTTGATCGAGTGCCATTGACGTAGGTATAGGATTCACGAGGAGAACTAAATCATTATAAATAATTGACATTGATTTTACATAAATATTTAATCTTTTTACGTCAATCAACTTTGAATCGCATTAACATTTTAAAATATATATTCGTTGTAAAAATAAAAATAAATATATTTTCGAAATTTTGAAAGGCAGCACAGGCCAGACGAAAACAGTACCCTGCAGGCCTGTCGGTTTTAAATCCCTCCGACGTCGCACACCTTTGCGACTGTATAAATATACACTCAATACTCGTATACGTTTTTACCATTCGTACATTCGTACAAGCTGACGAATAATTATTCGTATCAATTAATTACGACGACGTGTGCACATCATTTTTCACCGGTAGTATATTTCGGGGTCAAAGCGCACCGCAGCCGCTGTCGTGTTATTTCGCGTCGTGCGCGTGTGTTCATATCGCGATGATCAACGACGACGACGACGACGACGCAAACGACACGCACGTGTTAACGATAATAATGATTTTTTTTTTTTCTCCGAAAAAGAATTGTTGTGTATAATAATAATAATAATAATATAATATTGTAGTACCGTGTCGTAAAAAGGGTCCTCGTCGTCGGTGACGGTGACACCGTTTACCGGCCCGACCCGACGGGGTTATTTATAACCGTATGCTATTGTGTGACTGACTAACGTCCGCGCAAGATCCGGTCTGGTCTGGTCGTCGTTCAGTGTGCGTGTGTACACGGTAATATCGTATAGTACCAGCTATTATTATTGTATGTACATCACATAGTATATGAGATACGCAGGGACGACCCTGTCGTAGGGGTTAGTCGAATATTGTCCTTTGGATTGGACAGGATCACATACGTAATGCGTGTAAACGAGTTTTAGATATTTAGGTTAAACTATCATATGAAACTTCTTTTTTATTTACCGAAAATGTTTAAAAATCATAAAAATTCTCACTCAAAGTGTATGTCAAAAATATTTATAGCGAATTAATTGAATAAAATACATATATATATATATATACGAGTATGCCTTTATCATGAAAAAATGATTTTTCCAACCTCAATACAACAACTTTTTTAAGGGCGAAAGTCATATATATTGAAAATTAATCCCCAAAACGAAAATAGCGACACCAGAACTGTGTTTCGTTATAAAAACAAAAACAGCGATCGCACATTTTGTATAAAACCAATTATTCTATCAAGTCGATTGCAGTTTGTAGTTGAAAAATAAAATCGTACGTTTTTAGATACTTTTTGATTTATATTTTAAATATTCCATTTGTTTTAAATTCTGACTGAAGCAAATGTAAAAGTATCTTTTATCACTTTTCCGTATGTACCCTGGTTCGAGGGATTCGCTATTCATTACATTCACTAATTTCGATTTATTTTGGTTTCGCTTACTCTAAACTTTCACGATAAAAGCTCCACGAATTTTACCGCATATTTTATCTAATAAAGTTGATTTGGAAAAAAAGAAACTAAATAGTTTACTGACGGAAGTTCAAAGTTTACAATTATTGTATGGTATGAGGTCAACCCGAATAAACCGAATGTCCGGACTAGTAAAATTCGTTTGTAATAAAATAATTTGCATATTTCGTTTATAATTATTGTTTTTGTACTATTTCAGATGGGACAGTTGAACGGAAGCGGTCAACTCTCGCAATTGCACATCGGGCCCGGAGGAGCCGGCGGCGGCCATCAAGCCTCGTCACCCAGCTTGCTGTCGGCCGCGTCTCAAGCCTATCAGATTGGTTCGGCAGCTTCCAACACGGCTCCCACGATGATTACGCACCATCAGCTGTCTCCGGTGTCGGCCAACATCACACTCATGGGACAATCAAACGGTAAGTCATAATATGTCTGAGATAATAAAATACAAATTTTTATATAGGTAAGTATGAATACAATGAAAAGTCAATGAAAAGTTTATAAAATAATTCTATTCATACTTTTTTCAAAATTATTATACAAATATCACCTACATACCCACTTAGGGTTAAAATCTGTAGATAATCATAATTAACTTAATAATTTAACACGTTTAAAGTGTAATATAGTTACTGCACGTAATGTTTAATAATAATTATTGTACTCTGTACACAGTAAATATCACAAAATGTAAACATCATTAGGTCACTGATGGCAACTAATGAGAGTAATGAAGGTGTATTGGGGGAGAATTATTTTCATTTTATTTATCATTTTAGGTTTACCATTTTGGATTCTGAACCAAGTGAAGAAGCTTATGTTTATTTTTTTCATCTTCTCCTGCGAACACTTTTTCGTATAGAAATACTTGTCCAAAAGTTTCGATCGGTAACTTTATAAATCCGAAATCGAACACAGATGCGGTACTTTTAAGAGGTCATTTTTCAAATTTCTTAATACTTTTTCCAAAAACGGGGAAAATCTGTTGAAAAATTGACAAAAAACAGGATTGGATACGTTAACTATAACTTTAAACTTAAAATATGTGACATCACAATTAAAATGTATAAATTTTTTTGTTTCACTATTATATTCGTGTTGATACTCCGGTCGTTGTACATATTATAATTAATACATTTTTAAATTTAAAGAACTAAAAAAGACTTATTCGCTACTGAAGAAGGCAAATCACCCGGTTAAGCAATACTCAGATAAAAAAAAAAACTGTTAGATCTTATAAGTATATTATATGGTATATCTAGTGTTGAATTTTTGAAAATGGCCCTAAAAATAACGAAATCGGCCTGTGGTTCAGTCAGTGGCGCACCCAAGGGAGGGGCTTTGGGGCTATAGCCCCACCCAAAATTTCTTTTATTTAAATTTGTAAATAATAAAAATTATTGATTTCTCAAAAATATATTACAATTTTTCTATTTTTGCAATTAAACTATTGAGAATTTCGAAAAAGAACATCTAACAGTACCATCTAAAGGCGAATTGTGATTCAATAAGTTGCAGGTTGAAACTTTTGTTCAAGTATTTCTATAAAAAAATGTGCAAACAGAAAAAAAATAAAAAACTAGTAATAAATACCCTTGTCAAAACACTAGCTTTTTCGCTCTACTTAGAATCTAAAATTATTATTACTATGGACAACTTTAAACTAGATTTTTTGGGGTAGTACGGGTAGTATGCGGTACCTTGTTGTAATAATAAATAAAATCGTTAAAAATTAATGATACTTGTGTATTTGAGTGTGAGGAAAAGTAAGAAAAAATGTAAGCCCCCCAAAAAAAAAAAAAAAAATCCCGAGTGCGAGCCTGGGTTTAGTTATAAAATAATAAAATTATGATTTTTTCAATAACGACACGCGTTCTATTTGTGTGTCCTCTTGTTATACAGGCGCGAACGGCGGCGACAGCCTGATCACAGTCTCGTCGTCCGAACTGGTGTCCATGCAGAGCCCGTCCAGCTGGTCCACGCTGGCCGCCAACCATCACGGAGGCGGTAGCGGCGGCGGTGCGGTCGGCGGACACCATCAGATGTCGACGATGCCGCGGATCAGCCCGCAGCCCGCGCTCATACCGACCGCGTGCATGGGCGGACAGATGAGCCCCACGTCGGCCGCCTACTACCAGCCCCGCCAAACGCACCCGCCGTTCTACACGTGGTACTGACGACCCGGCGCGGCCTTTGCCGCCGGCTGCAAGTCGTAACCTTTTCACGCCCGCATTCCTCCGACTCTGTAACCGAACCACCGCCGACAAATCTCACCCCCGCGAACACTCGTGTTGTCTCGTTGTGTCCGCCCTCTGCCACCGCAGCCCCGGCGTCCGCGTTCAAATCGCTGCGGCGTTCTTGCGGCCGAGTATGGATTTTAAAATTTGTGATCCCTCCCCCAAAAAAATAAAAATAAAAATAAAAATAACCAAAATCATGTACTTACGATACGATATGATATGGGTATACACAGGCTCGGGGATCTAGTGTATGTCCTGTAATTTCGAAAAAAAAATACTCATAGAACTAATTCGAAAGAAAGATTTCAGAGAAAATTATTATTTATATTTTGCTGTCGTATGTAACTTGTGCACTTGGAAAGGGACACGCATTCTGACCGTATATACCGCTATATTATATACTGTGGTGACGCGGACAAACGGTACGGTAATAATAATACGTCATGTTATATTATATTGTCTGTAATAATTGATTCCGTTTCCGGTCGTGAACACAGGAACACACACAATTCGAACCACAGTAGGTACCTACTGTTGAGTCCCTTTGAATTCACTGTTTTTTTTTTTTCCTTCTTATTCGTGTGGTTATAGCAAAAATATTAACCGAAAAATAACTGTAAAGGATCATATAATAATAATATTACAGTGTTTTTTTTTTTAAATAATTTTTTAAGAAACCTTTGAAAATATTATATAGTCTCATACTCCATGTAGAGAATTAAACCCATACATCAATCCCCCCGTGTATCTGTTGTAACTTAAATTGATGGAAAAAATAAAAACTACTTACATTTGCGCTTGCACAAAGAACGTTGTTTGAACAGTGCGTTACTTTTATAATAGCACAGCGGGGTGGTTTATACCCCGTCATCTAGCAATAACTCTATTGATACCATAACTCCAACCAATAGTGTCACGATTTTCTAGTTGTGGGTGGTTTTGTTCTATATGGAGGGTCCGTTATAATAAAAAATATTATTGTCCTCGTCATAAAACATTTTTATCGTTATTCGACTAAACTGTATAACCACCACTGACCAAAAAATAATAAATAATAACTACAGTTAACAAATTCATGGTGTTCGTATTTATAACCGTCTTTCATAGAAAAATAAAAGATATTTCTAAGGTAAAATGATGAAAGTTTACTAGACGTTATATCGTAAACATGTAGTAAACCCAATCGTTCTGATTTTTGTCACGTACCTGCGAATCACACGAATCTACCACCCACGCACAAAGTTAACCCCCCACACAGTGGCAACAAGTGCTTAGGCGGTTGACGATTGAAAATCTATGATATGATACTCACACATTGTTGGTGTATATTATACCGTTTTTGATAGATTTTATAATATTTTTTTATTATTGCTTCTCATATCCTATATAACCACATATTATAATATAGAACGCGTTTCGCGTTTCTGATTCGTGAACGCAACCGAATTCACTCTAAATATTATTATAATATTTTTTTTTATATCAACATTTTATTTTAATTTCGGTTTTCCTGTACATGAGTGAAATCCTTTACGATGGGTTTTAGTTTTAATATAGCCTTTAGATATTATATTTAGAATATTAGACTAAGTGTTGTTTTGTTCCTTTTTAAAATATGTAAACATTGATTTATTACTTTTTGGATGAAAATCATTGTTCCCAGTGACAATTGACACTCCAGATTCCTATTACTATTTGTATTATTAGAGACATTTTAATTTAGATAATATATTGTCCACCATTGTACTCACTCTGTACTGAGTGTGCACAGTGGTTGACCGAGACAAATTTAAAATTTAAAAAAAATAATATTCTAATGAAAATTATATTGTATTTTGTTATTGATTGTAACTTTAACACATTTATGTACAAAATATTAATAATAATTTATACTCATTGCTTATACTTATATATATATATATATATATATTTATAAATAGTGTATTTTATACTGTATATTTGTTTAAAATAATTTTGTTTGTTCAATATGTGTTTGATATATTATAATATATATAAATACATTTTTTTTTTTCATAACACAATGCTGATTTCAATGCATTGTTAAGTTTTGTTGATTTTAGCTAATTTTTGTAATTTCTAAGGAGACGTCACGTCATTTAATTATATTTTTTTTCGATTAAAACTTTTCCTCGGTCTTCCACTCATTCTTTTTTATTTTTTGTTTTAGCAATTATATATTTTTATTTCTTCTGTACTTAATATAATGAGCTGAATAAAATGTAAAGTTTATATTTTTTTTTTTTTTGTTCATTCGGTTTCCAATGACATCCAGTATCACACGGTTATATTTGTTTACACGAGAAGCTAGTATTTTTACAGTAATATTTATTATTAGGTATTATTATTTTTTATATGTACACGTTTTCATACAAAAATACTTGTCCAAAAGTTTTGGTTAGAAACTTTTTAAATCGCAATTCATCTCTAGATAATACTTTTAATAGGTCATTTTTTGAAATGCTCAATAGTATTTTCAAAATTTGGGAAAAACTTCCCAAAATTTAACAAAAAAGACTCAGAAATTATATCTTTTTTTTAAATCCACACTTTATGAAAATTTATGTTTAGAGGAACAATCATATGAAAAATATTTTTGAGCAAGAAAATTTTGAAAATGTATAAACACACACACAATTATCGAGTGCCCAAGTGAAAATACAACCTAATCGACAATTATTACAATTGTATAATGTATATCAGTGGTCTTCAACCTTTTTAGACTCACGATCCACTTTTTAGGACTACATTTTTCACGACCCACGTAAGCTTAGTAAAAAAGCTAAAATTGCTTAATGCATTGTAGCAGTACTATTAAAACTGAATAAATAAAAATTACATTTTAGTAGATAGAATATTTAATTATTATTAATTGAAAATGTATAGTATTCTTACAAAAATATAAATTAAATAAAAATATGATACAAAAAATTTAATATGAACTTTGTCCTTGAGTGTTTTCACATAATAAATTCCACCTTGGCTCAATTTGACTAAGCGCGATCCCTAAATCATCTTCAATTTCAAGTCTGTTTCTTTTTGACGTTTTTAAATTTTCCATAGTAGAAAACGTCTTTAGGCATAAATAAGTCGCTGAAAATATTAATAAAATTGAGATGGCTTTAGTTGCTAATTTTGCATAAGTGTGCCCAAAATGTTTCTAATGAAATTTCACAAAACATTTGTTTCAATTTTTTATCACACGATAGCTCAATTAATTGATTTTCAATGTTAGTGGACATATTTTCTGTCATTATATCTACTGCGAATGGTTGTTCGTAGAATCATACCAGTAT
>JAIPRM010004360.1:0-23161 GCA_025469315.1 Stegophylla sp. TES_Ste_2020 | reverse complement strand
TGAAAATGTGAAAAAATTTTTTGGGCATTTTTCGAAAATTTTTTTTTCCTTATATTATTAATTTCCTTTGTTCAGAATCGTTTTATTGAAGAAATGATTTATCGTTCCTTTAAAATTTAATACGCCCGTCAAGAGAATACCACCCGTCGTGCGAAGTACACCCATCGTGCGAAGTATGTCCGGCTTTTTAACATTTGAACTCTTATTTACATAAATATTTGATTTTAAAATTAATGGCATAGAATTATAATAGGTCGGTGCAAGATAGTCTATAATATAGTTACTGTATAGTTGATAATGGGAGAAAACTTTCTAGACCTGTTTCTAGACCTGTTAGTTTTGAATTTAAGGGCTAAGTAACTAATGTCGATTTTATGAAAATTTCGTTTATACATTTAGCAGTTGTTACTCAATTTTTAAGTAGTTTTCCTTGTTTTTTGGAAAAGAATATTGAGAATTTTGAAAAATTACCTCTTTAAGGCACCATCAGAAACTAATTTTTGATATATAAAGTTGCTTTAATAAACTTTTAGTAATAGTATTTCTATACGAAAAGTATTTCCATAAAATATAAAGTAAAATAAATAATCGTCACTATAAAAGCATTAACTACCTCGCTCCACTCAAAATATAAAATTAAGTATCAATAAAAACAACAAAATAAATATTCAACATAATTTTGTCACCCTATGCGGCTGCATTGGTGCTTTGCCTTAAATCCTCTTCTGGACATGATTGTCAAAAAAGGACAGTCCTATTTTAAACAGGACGTATGGTCACCTTACGCTATACTCAAATTCTAAAATTTGTCTTGGACCATTACCATATACAATAATTAAGTATAAATTTGCAGACTAGGTATTATATATTTTAGACAAAATTATTGGACATGAGACATTAGTAGACATTCTGGGAAAATTTTGCAAATATTTCAAAATAAAAACATTTTCACCGACTTTATTAAGTATTCTTGTATTATGACATATTTGATAAAAATCTTTTTACAAAGATTTAAGTTTTAATGGTTTACTATGTAATATTTAATTTTTATTCCTTATTTGTAAATATTTTTACTTAAATAAACCTAAATTTTTTTAATAGATCATACTTTCATCATAAGACTTATTTTAATGGGTAGTAGGAGTAGTAGGACCGAAATTGGGGAGAAAGGAATGCCAAATATGCAGTTGGATTCATGAATGAGGGGTGGGGGAGGAAATATTGATTCCACCGAAACATTCGCTTTCGAAAAAAGGTATGTATCGATTCCGCCGGCTATTGTTCGAAAAAATTATCCATCGACTTTGCCGTCTATCGATTCATATATATAAGTGATATTTTTTGTATGATTAAAATATATGAAATTGCCGATTATCAAACCGAAATGTCCCCACGTTGCACAGCAAGCTGAGGTATAATTTTGATTTGTAGAGCGAAGCCGAGTCGATCCAAGTTGGATCATCCAACATCCACTAAATTAACCTATGCCGATGGATAGCCGGTGGAATCGATATATTCCTTTTATAAATAGTAGTCGACAGAGCTAGGCACGAATTCAAGGGGTAGGCTAAGGGGCTTTAATCCCCCCTCCTTCGTATCTGTTTTATTAAAATATTATTATGTTCCCATAACTAAATTATAAATGTATAATATGTAAATGCATGTATTAAAAAATCAAATACATTGAGATTTTTCTGGTAAAAAAATTCCACTGGATTTGATAAGGTTTTGATTAAAAAAATCTTTATTTTACGTATAACTGACTAGCATTTTACAGAATTTTAACTGTAAATCTATAATAGATTACAGAAAAAAATATTTACGATATTTGTGATTCAATCAGGACCATTAAACACATAAATGAGTAAGATTACATTTTTACCTTAAAATATAAAAATTATGAAATATAAAATAAACTTCAAAATTCTAAATTTATCCCAAAAATCGTTAAAAATTTCTAGTCTGTAATGTAATCAGCCTGTAAAGCATTATAATATTTTTAAATTAATAGGCGGAAATTTCAAATTTCAAAAACCTACTATCACTTTTTGTATTATAACAAAATTTCTAAAACTGGTTCATGAAAATCTAGACCAAGGCTTGAATTACCTATTTTGACCAATTTTCAGATAGTTTTTTTTTCACGCTTTGCCAAACTATTGAGAATTTCAGAAAACAGTTTCTTTAAAGAACGACGTAAACAAAATTTTCTACCAAAAACCAACGATTTTATAAAAGGTGTTAAAATAAAAATAAATAAATAAATAATTACAATTCATATTAAAACCACTAGCTTCTTTACTCCACATAGAATCTAAAATATAAACGTAATTTTTGTCAGTTCTTATCTGAATGAGGAAAAGAATTATAAATAGTAATGAATAAAAGCTTTCAATTTTACATTGGGTGCCTATTAGCATTTCACTATTTTAGATTCTGAGTGAAGTGAAGAATCAGGTGATATTAAAATGATGTTTGTTTCTTTTTGTAGAAACATTTTTTTGTATAGATATACATACCCAAAAGATTATTACAGGTATTTTTTAAATCAGAAATCGGCATCTAGTAGTACCTACCTATTATGTACAAAAAGTTATTTTTTCAAAATTCTCAATACTTTCTATAAAAAAAAAGGAAAACTACCAAACATTGAGCAAAAAATTAGATTTTCATTAAAATTTCTTTTTTTATAACTTAATGTAATTTAGTCATAACTCCAAAACTAATAGGAATAAAAATCTGACATTTCCAACAATTAACAACAATAATATTATTACACATAAATAAAATATATTGTGACTTTTGGTATAAATATAGTATTTAAAATGAAAACTTCAATTAAAAAATATGCTATCTTATATCTATAACTTTTTCGTTTTCCTAAATATAAATAATTAGCTCCTCACATTTCCGATTTCTAGATTTGGGCCTGGGCAGAGTTGATAGATATTTTTTTTTGATCTATAACCGGCGGAATCGATACGTGATTTTTTGAACAATAGCAGACGGAATCGATACATGATTTTTTTGAACAATTGTATGATTGCATTAAATTTTGAGTTCTTAATATCTAGACATTAAAATTTTATGAAATATTAACTTGCGAAAAATGAGAAATTTTCAATTTTTTCAAAGTCCGTACAGGAGTACATATTTCAAAATTGGTCGAATGTTTTTGAAAATATTATGATGTACGCGCGTGACTATTTTCAGTAGTTGGTGAAGTTTCAACTTTCTGGCGTCATTATATTTTTGAAGTTATATTAAAAAATTAAAATTGAATTTATGGAAATTCAGATTATGACGAATTTTACAGTATTTTAACGTTTTTATCAATTTTTGGATAGTTTTCCAACGCATAAAAAAAGTATTGAGAAATTTGAAAAATGAGTTCCTAAAAATACTATCTGGATATGATTTCGGATTTATAATGTTACTGATCGAAGCTTTTAGACAATTATTTTTCTACGAAAAAGTATTTACAGAAGAAGAAAAAAAAATAAACATCCTTGTAAAAACAAGCTTCTTCTTTTCACTCAGAATCTAAAAATAGTAATTATTTAATTGAGAGTGGTTTCTCGTAAACCCAGTAAATGACAAAGACATAATAATATATAGACAGAAAATTTACCCTGAGGATTTGGAGGCATTATAGTGCCAAACGGTTTAAGAGAGATAGGTTGGGTCTTACCATAAAAGTAAGAGTAATAGAAATAACTGTTCGAGGACGGCTAATCAGTGCGCGTTATTCCAGCCAATTTAACAATTCCTGATCCTCGGAACAAGGTCCACTCACTTGTACACGCTATCCGTCCGTTTGTATGAGTCTGTGGTAAATCATTGCCATAGAATAATCTGATATATTCGATACATCTACGAGACAGTTGATTTTCAAAGCCAATGAAAAAGTAAATTGCTTGACAATGGGTCTGTGAGAACTGTCGTTTCTACAGTATATTATGGTAATTCTACGTAATGTTTTTTTCCCGGATTCTCTAGTTGACTTCTTTCGCTGTTGCTCCGATAACTCGAATAATTTGTACTAATTATTTATATGACGCATGTCGAGTCGCAATCGTTGTTGTAACCTCCTCGCCGCCGTGCCGTCTCGGTACATCCGACTTCGTGCAGAACCGATTCGCGAAACTCTATAAATCTGCAGCTGGGACCTAAATACATTTGGTGGCCGAAATGCACTCTCAATTAAATTAAAAACAACAATAAATTATATATTTTTTATTTTATTTTTATTTCTTATAAAACTCCTTTAACTTCATAACGATGTTTGTTTTTATTTTGTTTGACAATCGTATTTTTTTCGCCTTTTCGGAATTCATTGTTACACTACACAATTTTTATTGCAACACCACATTATATTGTGTAAATTATTAAAATTAAATAGTAAAAATTTATATTAACGATTTAATTTCGGGACATGTTGAAATCCTGGAAAGAATTTTTAATCATTGAAGAACTCAAAAAACCAGTGATATTATATATATATATAATGTGGAGTTGCAATAAAAATTGTATAGTGTAACTATGAATTCTGAAAAAGCGAAAAAAAATATGATTATCAAACAAAATAAAAACAAACATCGTTATATATACATAACGATGTTATATATATCACTGGTTTTTTGAGTTTTTCAATGATTAAAAATTCTTTGCGGGATTTTTACATGTCCCGAAATTAAATCGTTAATATAAATTTGTATTATTTAATTTTAATAATTTATACAACCTAAATAGTACTTCCCGTTTTAGTCAAATTTATTACGTTATCTTTAATGATTTATCAGCTATTACTATAAGCATCTGATTTTTTATTTATTCAAAGAATACGTTATACATTATGTAGACAAAAATACAGAAAATATTTTGGTTGGTGTAAGAAAATTGTGTGAACGTGAAAAAAATTTCTAACACTTTTTTCTCACCAAACATTTTCCTTTTTTGTTCTCTTATAAGTTTATAGTTAATAACTGGGATATAAAACTGGCCAAGTAAAAAATGTATTTTTTGTAGTAATAATAAATTAAATAATTTTATATTATAAGTAGTATAGTATAATTATACATTATATTATAAATATAAGTAAAATTGTTTTTAATAAACTGAAGTTCCACTCAGAATAATTTTATCAAAGAAATTATTTATTGTTTCCTACCAAATCCCACCAAAGGTACAAAGAATATCAAGTGGTGTAATTGGGGTTCGTAAGGGGTCACACTTGCAATCCCAAATATAATGTTGGAGTCGCAAAATATTAATTCGCAACCCCTGAAATTTCAATATTTATGGTTTTCATTTAGTAAAAAGATTAAAATAGAAAAGTAATTATTCAATTATGGATAAACATTTTTTTCGAGAATGAGAAAAGAGAAATAATAAATTATTAACAATAGATACTACAAACTTTTTTAAGTTTAACCATTTATGAAAAAGTTTACAAATTATTCAGGTAATTGATGCGCAATATTAATTTATTCGGCACGTTGGCATGTGCTGGCACAGAAATCCTTGCCGTAATGGCGTAGGATGACAGTAATTTTATTTTTCATGACTAATTTATTACAGGCGTATTTTTGTCTATTTTGAATTTTACTTAATTATATGACGTATTATGGAGCGAAGAAGCTAATGCATTTACAATTATGTTTGTTTTTTTCTATGAACACTTTTTTGCATAAAAATACTCGTCCAAAAGTTTTGACCAGCAACTTTTAGGATCAAAATTTGGCACTAGAAAGTACTTTTAAGATGTAATTTTTCATAATTTTTAATAGTTTTTCCAAAATTTGGTGAAAATGAACTTAAAACTATTTTTTTGTGGTCCAAATTTTACGAAATTTTAAATATAAGTAGACCATAATAAGTTTTTCTATACGAAAAAGTGTTTCAGAAAGAGAAAAAAATAAACATCATTGTAAACTCATAAACTTTTTAACTTTACTCAGAATCTAGAAATTATATGATAATATAAAATTTTTTTTAGAATAAACATACATTTTTCGATATATAAATCTTAACTATTCTTTCATTTAATGTCCTCTCCCTCCCTCTAGAAACTTTGGCCCGCGATTCCAAAGTGGCCTGCCGTTAAAAAAAGGTTGGAGACCCCTGGGATAAACTACCAAAAAATTAAGTGATAGCGGTGAAATAATATACTGGAAAGACGGGGTTACAACGAGGTTAGTCCAGTGGGGGGGTGATTCAACCCGATCCTGAAATTTTCATGGGGAGCCCGGTATGTTTACCGTTAGACCAAAAAAAAAAGGAGTTGAAAAATCCAGACCCCATGTTAATCCCGTTACACGTAGTGCAATATAATTGTATTATTTTGACTTTTATCTTACATTACGTGTAATATCGTTTATTTGGTGTTTCAGATAATTAATAATAATATAAAGTCTATGCATAGATAAGAGGGAGGATTTGGGGGGATTGAAACCACTCTCATTGATAAACTCTTAATAGGAAAAATTTAATATTTTCACAAGATAAAATTTGCAAGTTTATAAAATATTATAAATATATGTCTTTGTTTACAAAAAATGTACCTTTAATTCTAATTTTAGTATTAAACTTTAAAAATTCAATTGTAAATAAACACTTATTATTATTTAGTACTATAAAATCACTTGCTTCACTTTTTTCCGTCCCAAAAAGTCCAATAGATACTTATGGAAAAAAAAAAAGCTTGCTATATTTAAAAATATTATGTTCGCTACTCTTTTTGTATCTTCCTGTGTTTTATCGAATTCTGTAGAAATTTCAATTTATACTAGAAAAATGTACACAAATGAAATATTTCCAGATTTTCCTAGATATTTTTTTAGTTCAAAAAATAGTATATATTTTACTAGTGGGTATTTTAAGTTTCTAGCATCATTATATTTGGAGTACACCAGCGGATTTAATGGGAACAAAATGGACATTTGCCACCTGGATTCTCATTCAAAAAAGCCCCTCGGGCCCAAACTCCATATGTTTTTTCGTCATGATAAATAATAAAAAGAACAAAAATTGTTGAATTTTGATTATTTATTTATTATTGGCATTTTTACACACCAATAGTATTTGATCCAAAGAGTGAATAATACCCCTGAAGCGAAGTACGTCCACTGTCCAGATTTTTTATTTTTATACTTTACTTGTCTTTGCTTTATTTTTTTTATATAAAAAAAAAAGATAATTTTTTTTCACATTTTCGATATTTTTTGTGCTAAAATATTTCTCATGTAACTGTCCATTTTTTTCTAAATTTTTTAAAGTTTAGATTAAAAAAAGATGGTTTCTGAGTCGTTTTTGTCAAATTTTGATTAGTTTTTCTCAAATATTGAGAAAACAATTGAGAAAATCAAAAAATGACCTCTTAAAAGTACAATCTAAACTCTTGAGGCAAATCTGGTTTCAAAAAGTTGCTGGTCAAAACTTTTGGATGAGTATTTCTATAAGAAAACGTATACACAAAAAAAAAAAAATAAATAAATAAATAAATAAATAAAAAATAAACATCATTTTAAAAACACTAGCTTCTTCGCTTCACTCAGAATCTAAAATATAAATATAAAATAGTTAACTCCTATTAATTTTCATTTTAGTCCAAAATATACATAAATAATTCCCAACATTAAATAATTAATTTAAACTCAAACATTTATTTAGATATAAATGAATATTTAACTGTCTCTTTCCTTGTGTGCGATTAATTTTCTATTTTCTTTTCAATTAAATAAACAAGCTCCAATTACTTGTTATTATTGTTATAGTTATAAATTATACGTTAACTTATATTAAATAATAGTTAGAGATTATATTAAATTGTTTAGTGGTTAATAATTTGAGAGAGGAGCAAAGCTCTACTCAATCTGGCTCATATTTGTTTCCTTTAAATCCGCCACTGTTGGAATACCTATAGATTAAATAATACTAAAATTTAATTATGAAAAAAAAAAGTTTTTAATTGCATATTTTACTTGATTTTTCACTAATTTTTGCTTTTGCTTGAAAAACCCGTTAGAATAATTTAGATAATTCCTCTATTAAATAAACAGAATTTTGTTATTGCATAATATTTCAAAATTATTGTTCGGTAACGCTCATGCTTTCAGTCAACATTTTTAGTTTTGAATCCCTACCATTCAAAATATATAACTACACCTCTAATGTATCAATATATTGGTATGTGACATGTAAAATATTATCTGTAAAACTTATTTTTTTGTTATAATGGTTCAATTGTTGGTGGCATAAAATACAGATTTAACACTATTAATAACTTCAATAAAACATATTCATTCTTGTGACAGTTCCGTGTTATGAATGTAGAAGAAATTATGTGCTGCAGAAAATTGTACAAAAAAATAAAAAATAAAAATACTGCTAATGTGACTAAACAACTGTCAAACGAAGTCACACAATTGAAAAATATATTTGAAGCAAATTTTAAATCCAATTTGACTCCATTCAGTTTATTAAACTACATCGATATAAAAAATTTAGGAAGACTTCCCAATCATTTTTATTGCTTTACGCATTGTCTGCACCCTACCAGTTTCTATTGCCACTGGTTAGCGTTCATTTATTGTTTTGACTAGAATAAAAAACTTCAATCGATCTTTCTCAACATAAGCTAGAGTTTAAGGGCTAGCAACTTTATTCTTAGAATCAGAGTTGACCAGAAAATTAAATTTCGATGAGCTTATCAAAGTAATTGCTTTATTTAAAGCAACAAAAGCTCATTTGTAATATTAAATATAATGCCTAAATTTTTTTTATAAATAAATAAATATACTATTTTAAATAATGTTACGATTAACTTTTTAATTAGAAATATTGAACATGTATGTAAAATGTTGGGTCAAAAGGGGAAGGAGCGTGGGTCACAACCCCCGGACCAGGATTTTCTATCCATAGCAAGATCTTGAATACTATCAGGCTTAAAGCAAAATTTTTAAATATTTGGAATATCTTATTTTAAATTCTGAGTGGACAGAGACACGTAAAGAGGCGAACAAAAGGGCTATTTGCCCCGGGTGGAAGTTTTGAGGCCGTGGTAAATTATTTATGACAGCGGTTCACAAACTATTTTTATTCATGCCTCCCTTGGTTAATACAAAACAAAATAAGTTACAAACAGCTTCTATATATTTTCCATATTATTGTGCATATCTATACTTAAATGTTAATACAATTAAGATAGTTTTAAAGTCCTTTTTCTACAGTTTAAAGTAGTTTCCCAAACTATTGAGGATTTTTAAAAAAATCTCTTAAATGAATTATCTGGTTAGTTTGAAATTCAAAAAGTTGCTGATCAAAACATTGAGACTAGTATTTTTATATCGAAAAAGTGGTTACAGAAAAAATTTAAAATAAACATCAATGTAAAAGAGAAGCTGGACATACTTCGCATGGTGTGTATTCTTCGCACTTCGGGTGTGAAGCTCTTGGCGGGTGTATTTAATTTTAAAGAAACGATAAATCATTTCTTCAAAAAAACGATTCTAAGCGAAAACTTCAAATACTATATAATAATAATAATAATAATAATAACTGGTAATAAGGATATATTTAACAAAATTATAGATAATATTTTTGAATATTCGATACTTATCAGTGGCCGTTCTTGAGAAGCCACAAAGGGGAGGGGGCGAAAATTGTTTGCACATACTTCCAATAAGCATATATTTCTCATTTATTTTAAATTATGAGCTATAGCGAGGATGTATTGGTTTTACAAATCTGTGTGTTTTTTTTTTGAAAATGACAAAAAACGGTAAAAAATTGCATAACCCGAATTTTCATAAATTTGATTTTATTTTATTAATATAACTTCAAAAATAATTGATCTAGAAAATTGAAACTCTCACCTACTATTAAAAATAGTCACGCGTATACCATATAAAATTTTCAAAAATATTTGATTAATTTTGTGTTGAGTTCAGTATTTTGAAAATTTCGGAAATTTTTCGTTTTTTGTTAGTTAATAATTCATAAAATAATTATGTATAAGTATTAAGAGCTGAAAATTTAATACAAATATATTTATGTGTATTTACAACGGTACTGAAAAAATCTCAAAAATCGTTAGTCAAGTTTTTGTTTAATAACTGTTTAAAGTTGGTATTTTGATGAAAAACACTAGTTTTACTTAAAATTACACACTTCAACGCATATAAAAAATAATTGGTACGACCGATCTTTACGGAACTTGATACATGGATGGGAAATTACATTGTAAATATTTTGGTGCATGAAAATATTTCATGGACGAATAATAAAAATTTTACGAGGTTTTTATAAAAAAAATCGGAAAAAGTACGGAAAAATTACTATAAATAGAATTTATAGAAATTTTAAAAAATCGGAAATTTCTCATTTTTTGTAAGTTTATATTTCATAAATTTTTAATAAATGGATATTAAGAGCTGAAATTTTAATACAAACATACTCATATGTATAACCAACGGTACTAAAAAATTCTCAAAAATCGTAAGTCGACTTTTTTTTCATAACCGTTGAAATTTTGTAATTTGACAGAATTCATTAGTTTACATAAAATTACACACTTAAATGCATATAAAAAAATATTGGTTCAACCGATCTATATCATACTTAGTACATAGATGGGAAATTACATTGCAAATATTTTGGTGCATGAAAATACTTCAAGGACGAATAATTAAAAATTTTACAAGGTTTTTTACAAGGTTTTTATGGAAAAAATTTGAAACAATACGGAAAAATTACTATAAATATTAAATATTATAAATAAAAATAAACATGGATTATTTTGTTACTAATTAATAATATTCGACTATTATTCGACATTTGAAAAAAATTAGTGAATTTTATTTGTTGTACCTATTATTGGGAAAAAAATTAATTTTATAAATAGCTCAAAACTCAGGGATTCCTATATAAAGACCAAAATGTACATGTAACAAAAATTACAATAATTACTGAGAGGTTGACCATTTATTAATTTAAAATTTTTATTCTATTTTTCATTTTGATGAAGACAGTTATTACCTCATACATACATCCATGCGCGTGTGCTCGCGCGCACACACACACACACACACACACACGTACGTTCACACACATGCACGCTCACACGCACATACGCATGAACGCACGCAGCCACGCAGGTATACAAATATCAAATACCCAACATTATTGAATAACATTTTGTTATATATTTCTTTATCGCCAATTATTATAATTTTATAGTATTTGAAGCTTTCGCTCAAAATCGTTTTATTGAAGAAATGAATTATCGTTTCTTTAATATTAAATACATCCACCAAAAGCTCCAAACCCGAGGTGCGAAGAATGCCCGTCGTGCGAAGAATACACATCGTGCGAAGTATGTCCGGCTTTTTAGTTTTTACGCGGCTTAAGGGAGAGGCGGTCCACCTATCCCCCCCGTTAAACCACCACTGACACTTGTGTGTGCGATTGCGTGCGTGTGTGTATGAGGTAATAAATGTTTTAATAAAAAAAAAAAATGCAATAAAAATCTATTTTTATTAATTAATAAATCGTCAAACTCTCAGTAATTAGTGTAATTGACATTATGGTCTTTTTATGAGAATCCCTGGGTTTTGCTATTTATAGAATTAACTTTTTTTTCCATTAATAGGTACATCGAAAAAAATTCGCTACACTTTTTTCAAATGTCCAGAAATAGTCCAATATTATTAATTAGTAATAGAATAATCCATATTTATTTTTATTTATAATATTTAATACCTATTTATAGTAATTTTTTAGATTTTTTTTACATAAAATCCTTGTAAAGTTTTTAATTAATCATCTGTGAAATATTTCCATACACCAAAATATTCAAAATGTAATTTTCCATCTATGTACAAAGTTTCATAATGATCAGTTCTTTTTAATAATTATTTTTTATATTCGTTGAATTTTGAAAACATTTTTATTGTGTAATTTTAAGAAAAGCTAATGAATTCTATCAAAATTCCAACTTTAAACAGTTATGAGATGAAAACTTGTCATACAATTTTTGAGATTTTTTCAGTACCGCTGGCAATACACATGAATATATTTGTATTAAATTTCCAGGTCTTAATATCCATAAATTAAAATTTTATAAATTAAAAACTTACAAAAAACGAGAAATTTACAATATTTTCAAAGTTCTGTGCTTAACACAAAATTATTCAAATGTTTTTGAAAATTTTACGTGGAATGCGCGTAAAATTAATTTATGAAAATTTGGGTTATGTAGTTTTTTACCGTTTTGTTTTTCATTTTTTGGGTAGTGTAGGTATGCGCTTAGAAGAGGTATTGAGAATTTTGAAAAATGACTTCTCAAAAGTACCAGATAACATTTCCGATCTATAGAGTTCCTGATTGGAACTTTTGGACTAGACTTGACTGGACCTACTAGAAAAAGTGTTTACATATATACGAAAAAACAATACACACAGATATGTAAAACCAATATATTCCTTGCTATCACTTAGAATTTAATAATGGCTTTTTTTGTCCACTTTGATTTGTTGGGGTCTTAACTTTAACGATTTTTTTCACGATTTTGACTGATACCCGATATTTTCACGTAAAATAACTATTTTTTTCAATTTTTTCAGACCATGATGATGAACCATGATGATCCTAATAATTGCTGGCTAATCTATTGGAATTACCGTTGCCCGATTCACGAGTTCATGCCATCTAACAAGTGCTACTCAAAACGATGCACATGCTACCATGATGAGAAGCCCCAGCAAAAAAACTGGTAGTTTCGCCTAAACTAAGAAAGCGTTGCTAAGCATGCTCTACTTTGACGTACGTAAGGTATAAATTGTATTGATGAAGTTGTTTGATGATATCTTAAAAAATACTTAGAAAAATGTACTAAAAAGTATTCTGTAAAATTTCTGTTTGAACCCCAAAAATAATAATTGAAATTCATAATCACAATTTTACCTATAACTTCCATAACTTTAAAATAATAATAGTACATTAGTAGTGTGTTTAGTATGTATTAGATAATAGTTTTATATATTAGGTAGGTATTATAGTCGACATAAATAATTAGAAATTAAAAAAATATATATAATACCTATTTGATTTTCCCTCAATTAATTAAAAAAAGTTTAAAATAACGATAAATGAATTATTAAACATTAAAATAAGTCAATTATATCAATCAATATTGATTAAGATAAATTTCTTATCTAACAGAAACATTTTAGACTAGGGATTTAATAATCTACGTGTACAACATACAAGTATACAACCCTAATTATACTTAATATATAACTACACAGGGTGTTTTATAAAACACACTCAACACATTTTTAACTCTATTTAATGCATGTATGTGGTTCGAATTGTGTTGTTAAAAATAATTTGATTAACTGAAACCACGTGTATAACTTTTTTTAAACAATAATTATTATCCATTTTAGATCTTCATTTGATTTTTAGTTAATTGTAGTAATCATAAATGGCAACCACTATTTTAACTAAATATTCAGAAATAAAAATAAAGTTTTTTTTTTTTTTATTCGTGAGTCAATTTTAATGTTAAACTGTTCCCTTGATATAATAGCTGTTTAAGATAATTTTTAACACCAATTTAAACTTTTGAAATTAATAAATCGGGTACTCAATAAAAATTACTGCCATTATTCTGTTAATCTATATTTTAAACAATTATATCTAAATTTCTTAAATTTATTTACAAATACATTAAAACCTGTGTAATATGGGGAAACGGTTGGGACTGGATATTTTTTCCATCTTAGGCAGGTTTCCATTTAATACAGGTTGTAAAAAAAAAATTTCCCGATACCCCAGTCTGCGTTATAACACTACTACGACATTTATCGATAAAATAAACTTATTGTAACGAAATAATCTATTTATTCATATAGATAATATTCCTTGATTGATAATTTTAAAATACATGTACATATTTCCATGATATACAGGTAATAAAACATCAAAATACACTAAATATCATTTCCATTTCCATCTCCACGTTAAACAGGTTCCATCTTATTCAGGAAATGTTGTATTTAAAAATACATTAGATTCGCCGGGACATTTTTCCATATAAGTCAGGTTTCCACGTTATTCAGGTTCCATATTACACAGGTTTTACTGTATTACAATTTCCTTGAAAAAATATGTCTAGCCCAAACTTTTAATTTACAGACAAGAATTTTTAAAAAATGAATTTCATATAACTTTTTTTATTATTATTTACTTCATTATAAATTAATAATAACCGTTATAGATTTTATGAAATCTTTTTAAAATTCCATTATATATTTGAAATTCCGTTTTTTTTTATATGTTTTTACATATGAAAACAGACTTTTTAAATATTTTTCTTCAATGCTCAATTAAAATTTACATTTATATTTAAAAGTTACATATTTTTCAATATTTTCCGATGTTTTAAAACATAACCAACTAAAATTGTGTTTTTCTTTTGTGTATTTATTTTATTATTGAGGTAATCTTTAATTTTCATCCATTTTTATGTTATTTTTCTTAAGTTGATATTTAAAAAAATAAAAATATTAAAAATTCACCCAGATAAAAATTAAATACGATAAAACATATTATTATATATTATATTTAATACTAATACAGTAATACACATTCAAAGCGTTTGACTTCAAAATTATAGTCGTGTTTGCAAGTTTGCATTTTATTTGTCAAATTATTCGGACGAAAATGAGACGCATCGTGTTATATTAATATTAAATTCGCATATTTTCTATACGGCTACGGGCGGTATTCGTGGAAATTTTTCTTGAGAAATCATTAATATGTATGAAGTAAACCAATATCGTTTCTTGAGTAATATCCATTAATATTAAATAGTAAATTTAATATAATGTCTTTTAGTTTAAATCATGAAATTGAAAAAAAGTAGATTACAGGTGAATCTATATTTTATTAATTCGAGCACAATAATATTATATTCGAACTTCAGTGAAAAGATAATTTCTATAAAGTACAGTCATAAATAACTGCAAATACAAATTATATCATTAAAAAATTTGGAATATTTATATAATAATATGTGTAATATTTACTATGGATAATAATTTTTTGTTCGTCGTCCTTGACATTTAAAAACAAAATTGATTTTTGATAAAAAAAAACCCATTTGTATTATTTTCACTGTAAAAAGGCATTAAAATATCTTTAACCACACTCACACACACATGAATATTTTTAAAACTTTTAGCTACATGAAATGGCGACTCAAATATTACGTAGTGATAATCATATTATAATATTAATTAATATTTTATGAATAAATATTCAATATTAAAATATTTAAAAAGTTCATTAAAAACTGAATTTTGAACCACTCGTAACCTGCGACCAGTTTTTATATGATTGAGCTCAAATTCCCTAAGGCCAAAAACGAGATCCGCGTTCGGATCGTCTCAATTCAGTTATCTGATGAAAACCTGAATATTATCATAACTACAGTATGTTGTATAATATTTAATTACTTAAATTAATTTTAAATATATTATAATTTAAATTATTGAAGTAATCTACCAGAGACGCCATTAAAAATAAGCATATCTTAAATTCCAATATCCAACATATAATTTATAAATGAAAAAGAAAACCGCGTGAAAGATTTACGAACTTTAGGGATAATAATATTATTTAGCCATTATCTGGTGACAAAGTAATTGTGACTTACGTTTTTACTCGGTTACTGTTTGCTATAAAAGTGGCGGTTTTCTTGTGATAGATTTTCGGTTTTGATCGAATCCTGTAGTGCCCTGTAGTTATATATTAATTATTAGAATTGTGTATTTTATTAAATTAATATTTTAATCTAATTAATCGTTTATTAGTCGATGTTTTCGTGTTAACGTAAATTTAAAATTACTTTTAAACCTAATACAGTATAAATATATATATATTGAAGTAAGTTAAATTAATTTTAAACATATTGTTATTTAAATTACTTAATTTATGGGATATTATTAAAAATACGTAGCCTAACGTTGAACTTCATGTAAATGAAAATTGGATGGAATATTTACACACTTCGGGGATAATAATATTATTTAGCCAATATTTGATGACAAAACTTTTACTTTTTGCTTTTACTCAGTTATTGTTTATTGTGAAAACGATAGCTGTCAAATAAAAGAGTTCCCGTTTTCGACTAAACATGCGCATATTGTGCGTGTGAATATATGAAAGACCGTTTGTGTCAATATATTCTTGTAGATCAAATACATATAGTTTTTTTTCGATCGTTCTTATGGTATTTGACATGAGCTATACCGGACGGTAATTCTCAATTTTATATTTATCTTTAAAGGTTAAAAAGTTTAATTGAAGTGACAACAGCATAAAAATATGAGATGTTACAAACAGCAGCGTATCTAGGGAAGGGAGAGGAGGGGGATATTAGCTTACCACGTATTATTGTGAATGGCAATATCATATCCTACATGGAGTTCGTTTGAGATTGATTTTAAACAAATTGATTAATTTCTAAAATGGTATTTATTTATACACTTCTGTGAATGTGAAATTTTTTTTAGTATTTTTATTATTTTTAGTTTTTGAAATTTATTTTAAACATTGATATAGCTCAAAAGGTGTCCTAAACTCACGAACTTGACTTCTTATTATTGGTTTTATTTCTTTAAAATACATGCCTAAGAAAAATATAAGTTAAATTAACTATCTAATATTTAATGCAGTTTATATTTTTAATAGTATCTATACCTAATATGATTAAAATATATATAATATATAGTAATTTTAATTATTTTTTTCCACATTTTAAATTCATTAATTCCATTAATACAGCTATTCGTATTCATCACAAATTTGAAATATTTGACTGGTATTAATACATTTCTTTCATTTTAGTTGTTGGAACTTCGATACTCCCCTCCCCTCCCCTCGAAGAACATGAAAATTATTTTTATTTATTTTTTTTTTAATTTTCATCTGTAATATTATTATGCCCAAGTGTGTATTATTATTTAGAGACTGAATTTATTTTTAAAAGTGTAATGTCACGTGTTGTTTTTAAGTAAAAAGAAGATTGAATATTTATCGGGAAGTTACCTAATGTTTGAAAGTTACCTAATATTTGAAAGTTACCTAGAGTTTGAAATTTGAAAGGTATTTAATGGTTGAAAGTTACCTTATTTCCTTTTTTAATAGTCAAGTTTATCACTCAATTTGTTTAGTCTTTATGTAGTTGTTGAGAATTTCACATTTTACCTATAAATTTAATACATTTATTAATAATTTAATTAAATAATTATTATTAAATAAATTAGTAACATTTATTTTGTAGACCCGTTAACTGTTTATATTTTAATGACACATCTCTACTGTTTTTAGTATAGAAACTATTTGTAATTTATGATTGATAAAATTGAACGTTAAATTTATTATATACCAACACATCTTCATTTGCCGCTTTCAATGTTTCTATAATGGTTAATGTAAGTTTTTTTTTTATTTTGTTTGAATTTTTATAATGTTTTCAAGATGATTCTTCATGTTATGAATGTTATGTTCAATTGCTTAGTATTAGTGCCTACTCATATTATGTACACAGTAGAAATCGTTTATAATGGCATCGGTTGAAACGACAAACCAGATTTGGAGACCTAAAATTGAAGATCCATAACTTTTATGGCTTATAGTATACTAATTTATATCGTTTATTATGACTGAAAATATTATGTACAATGGTTACACCGATGTTTCGAGGTAATACTGAACAATAATTTTTTTTGAATAAAGTTCGTAACGGTAAGTCGTGCATTTTAAAGAAAAATTAGCAACGAAAGTGATTTAAATAAACGATCTATTCAATCAAAAAAAAGTAGATGATCAATTACTATTCCGTTAAATATCATTATAAACGATTTCTTATGTTCACTATTATTATTAGTGTTATTATTATCATTATTATTAATACTTAATATTAATTTAATAGGAGTTTCTTCCAATTTAATGTTTAGAATAATCTATTATATTCATTGTTATTAAGAAGTGATCTAAAGGTGCGTCCCCACTGTATGTGGCTAGGCTTTAGCCGCTCGGCCTCCCCGTCTCTACTACAATCGGCTTTCTACCAGCAACAAAATATAATCAATATAAATCAGTATCAGTTTATTAAGTATTTAGTTTATTTAGTTTTAATTAAAATGTCATCCGATCAGGACGTATTACTAGCTGCCGCCGTGGCAGTTCATAGTCATTGCGAATAAAAAAATTTAAAAAAAAGCGAAACCGCGGAGATTCTGGGTACGAGCTAGTCTTCAAAGTCGTGAAATTTACAACACAAGTCATCTTTTAACCGATTTAATATCAGATGATACTGATATATTAAATCTAGAATATAGATGCAATGGAAAAATAGTACCAGAAGTCATTTTAAAAATTTAATAATCCATGTGCTTGTGATAGTAATAATATTAAATTTGTACTTCCCGGTTCATCGAGTCAGTCTGAGAACCTACAACCCGAAAAAACTATTTTTCAAACAATATTAATTTTATAAAACCAGAAATTTCAGTTAAAAAACTTTTAAATATCTGCAAAATACGTACCTTGGTAGATTTTCAAACAAATTAAATTATATGTAGATCAAAAATAATTATAGTAATAAGTATATTAAAACAATCAGTTTTTTAATAATTAGGGAATATCATTTGAAATAAATCACAGTAGCATATTGTATAAAAAATCATTATTTGGTCGATCGACCAACGTCCTCACTAAATATGCCACGCGGCTTTCTTTGATGTTTTCCGACAATCGGCCGATCGGCTACAAAAGCCGCGCGTCCTCGCGTCCACACCAAAATATTGAAGCCTAGCGGCAAAGCCGCCTGCCAGTGGGGACGCACCGTAACACACGTAAACTTATGTATTTATCTAATTATTCATGTCATATTTTATTGTTATTCATAATAATCATAATAACTATATTTGCACAATTTAATTCAGTAATAAATGTACTCATCCGCAAGGAATTATTGTGTTTTATTTATTGAAATGACGCCGGACACTAACTATATGTAGACATGAACATCACTGATTATGACTTTAGACAATTGAGAGTGATGTAAACTCTAATTGAGAGTATATAATAAAATGCGAAAATAATAAAGCTATAAAACTCTACAACTAATATATTCTACGTATATTATGAGATAACTTATAAAGAACTGAAATTATGAAACAATTTTGGGGGACTCCCCTCCCGACACTGGTTGAAATATTTTAGGGTATTAGAATTGATTCCTGACATTTTTCGCTTCGCAAAGAATCTTAAGTATCACCAAAGGTTCAAAGAGAAGAGCAGCCCTTACCCTTGCCAGAAATACGCCTTTGATATTCATGTTATAATATAAATGGCTTTATATTATCATTTCTGATTGGTTAGTTAAGTTAATTTCTTATTTCGACATGAATACATTCTGAAACATTTTCCATTGGTATACGCATTGATATATAATATAATTAAAATAATAAAGTAATAAATAATAGTATTATTTAATCAATGGTATACAAAACTGAATGGTTTATTTTCGCCACGTTTGCAAACAACCTCGCAGCCGAATTTCCTATTTAATATATAAGCCTCTTAAATTAAATTAAATGTACTCCAAAGGCTGCATAAGTGATGTGTACCTTCTTTTCATATTTTCGAAAATCAATTTTCAAAGCACTATTTTTCATTGACACTCATCACTTTCACAATTATATAAAGTTGTTAATGCAGTTCTTAAAGCGAAATGTTGAAAAAAAGCCATATATGTAGGATTTAAAAAGATATTTTAAAGAGTTCAAAACTATTTTAAGTTAGTGGTCAACGGATTTGAATGTACGTAAGTATTAATGGCATTCTTTAAGGTACATTTAGACTCAGTGTTGGGAAAGTTCCTATAAAAAAGAAAATGGTTCTCACTCCTAGTTCCTGTTGTAAAAAAGGAACCCGTTATTATTGCGACAAAGAATGCGTTACAGTTGCCATTTAAAAAAGAACGCGTGCGCGTTCATTAATTTTTTTTTTTTACAATATTAGTGGTTGTCAATGTTGTTATTTTGTGGATAACTTTTGAACCAGAAATAATCGACTAAATTTTATACTCAATACATTATTAGATAGGTAGTAATTTGAATCTAAATTCAATTTTGTTAGCTTTAACAGAAAATGGGAATTTTTAATGAGCTCTAATTTTTAATAAAATTTTTAGAGAAGCGAAGTAGCATATGAATTTACGATCATATTATTTCATATTATTTCATAATATTTTTAATTCTTCATATTAAGACTTGAAAATTGTATACGACTTCACTCACATATACTCGTAATATATGTCATACATTGACCTAAAATTGACTTACAAAAATCTCGAAATTCGTAAGTCAACATTTTATATTCACGGTTTAAGAAATATTTGTTTTCTTGAGAAAAATTTGAGGAAATATGAAGTGAGTCACGATCGACTCAAAACGAGATCACGATCTACCGTTGCCTGCGGTCTAGCTGATAACAATCAGCCGCCATCCCCGGTTTAGTAACTGTATGGTAGAGAGAGTACAGGATGTCTTTTGTTTTTTCGTGTGATTTTTGTAGTTTAATTCATCAAGTTTAGTTCTAATTCCTACCATGTGAAATATAAGGTTAGGTGACTAAATCGAAAGAGCGGGAAAGTGGCTACAAAAATTGATTCGTTGGAATGTGGCCTTACAAGAGCTAAATATAACGCATAAGATCGGTTATTTAAATATATGTTACCTGTTATCTGATATGATATTTTTAATTTATTTTTCACGAGATATTTATTAATTATTATTATATATTATTATTAATTTATTAATTATAATTATATATTAATTAATTATGAAGTATCTTTTTGCAAGACTAATCCGTGGTCTTGTATATTATAAATCGTAAGTTTTTCGGTAAGGACACGCACAGAACACGCACATAAAATATGCGTGTTAAAAACAATGTCGTGACGTAAGCGCGTACAACGCAATTCAACAGAAATCGGTAATTTTGAGTCTCCACCAAAACGCACGGCCGTACGAATGGCTACGAACGGCGTACGGTCGAACGACACCGTGCGTTCAAAGCCATACGAACACGACGTCTCCACCAAATCGCTTGAGTATGTCCTTGCCGTTCGCTTGATTTTTGTCAGTTAGCTCCGTACGCTAGGGTGACCATATTTAAGAAAATAAAATACAAGACAAAAATATTTTTCATGATATTTTTAAATAAATAAGTATTTATTACATATATATGTTTTTTAAATAGTAACAAAAATATAATTTTTTTTAAACTACCTATTATAGATTAAATTTAAACACATAAAAACATTAATTTGAAAAAATAACATAATGAAACTAAATTGATACTTTTTAAAATTTCTTCAAATCCTTTATTCATTCATATTGTATACTTTACTTTCAAAAAAAAAAAAAAAAATTGTTAATTCATTTTACGATTATAATTGATCTAATGGTATCGAAAAGATTTTTAGTTTCTTACATTATTTTATTCAATAATTTAATTTCAAAAATTTTAAATCAACAGTAAGTCAAAACACAGGATTAATATGGGACAGACTTGAAATTACGGGACAAAAAGCGTCCTGAGAGAAGTTTGTCAGGACAACAGGACACAGAGCCGAAATAAAGGACAATCCTGTATAAAACAAGACGTATGGGTCACCCTCCCGTACGCTTAAACAGAAAACGTGTGTCTACTTTTTGAACGATGAGTAAGAATAAACTAGTCCAAGACAGTCATAACTCTGACATTATGGCAGCTTGCGATGGTTATATTATTTTATTATTGATTCTTTATTGAAAAAAAAAAAAAATGCAGAAAAAAAAAAGCTCCACGTTGGTGAATTACTTCTGCTTTAAAAAGTAGGGAGATATATAGCGGAACCAATTTCTTAAATGATTTGAATAAAGAAGATGATTTTTATGATAAATAAGATTTTTAAAAATAATAACCCCAAAGGACATAAACTGATATTCTAATATCCCGTATACTTACCGTTTTATTTTCATTTAGATTTATCGTATCCTTGGTTTGCCTTAGTTTATATTTATCTTTTAAAAACTCCATTTCGCTGAATGCAAACCATTTAGATTTATACACATATACTGTGCCAGCTCCTGAACGACGAGTGTTTTCTTCGTTCCTACGTTTTCGGCAATACGAACCTTGAAGGCTCTCAATTTTTTTTTTTTACGTTTGTCACATTCGTGCCCAGCTCGGCTGCTATTTCTTCCCAGTCTTCGTTATTTTTTTTGAATTTTTATACTGGTCATTCAGAGGATCCCAGAGAACTCTTTTTTCTCTGTACAACCTTATAACTTGTAAAGATCTAGGATCTGGCCACTCCATTGTGTAAATTATAAATTATAAATACAATAAGATGCGCATGTGAAGAAAGTCTACGCTAAATGCGAAAAACGTGAACGTACGATAAAATATGATCGCATGGCGTCCCAACCAAAATTAAATTTCTTTTGATGTATCGCTTCCAGAGCGAACAGGTCCGAACGCGTACGAATGGTTTCGTATTCGAACGCAACCCGTCTCGACCGGAATCTACGTCATTTCGACGCGCGTCAAATGGACGCAGTTATTTCGGCGCAAAACAATTCGACGCGTGCAATTTCGGCGCATCTACATTTCAACGAATGTCAATTCGATGCATTTTATAATAATTATCGACATCATTATATTATTTATGTTACTCGTATATTATATTATAATACAATATATTTAAAATTGTATTTGTAAAAATCATTTGTTTTAGTCATGTTATTTTTGAAAAAAAATTTATAAGTAGGAGTATATGCTTTAAAAAGAGATCATAGCGTAACTAAAATGTTAAAAAAACAATTACTAGCCGGTATACAGTACAAAAAAAGTATAAAGATTCGTCAAAAAGAATACCAGTGGCGGACTGGCCCGGGTGGTGAGTGGGAGAAATCCACCGGGGCCGCAGCTATGAAAAGCCCCTTCGTGGTGTCTCATTTTAATAGAAAAATAATTTATCATATTTGTATCTTCAATTTTTCGATTAAATTAAAAGATAATTGACAATAATTGTTGA
>JAIPRM010004359.1:0-23161 GCA_025469315.1 Stegophylla sp. TES_Ste_2020 | reverse complement strand
CTTAAAATCTAATTTGATTAAATATCCTAACAGCCAATCAGGTATGGACATAGTTTCGACCAATGACAATCGTTTTGCTTTCAATAATAAAATAAAATTAATTCATAGCAGTCGTCAGACCGTCGTCCTCGTCGTCAGTGTTCAAACCGATGCGGCAACGGAGAGTTCGTCTCGCTGATCGGTTTCACTCACTCCTCTCTCTCTCTCTCTTCTCTCTCTCTCTTTTCTCTCTTTCTCTTCTTACTAAATCTGTTTTATCTATTATGTGTATACTTTTTTTTTTTGTGATACCTTGTTTCCTTGCGTTATTCGATTCGCTGAAGGTATACGTGCGTGATGGTGAAGAGGGCATCGGTAATTCGCAGTAAACAACCTGTGTGGTTGCTTAAGTCGCCTGATGCAGTGTACTGGACGTAATCTTAATAATGTGAGGGTGTACATGAGTGTATTAAACTTAAATTTATAAGTACACGTAGTATTTAAAACGGAATTCGTGTGCGCGTTAGGTAGGTCGGTAGGTTAGGCAGGTTTAGGTAGGTTAGGTAGGTCCCCTCCATGAGCCCACTTTGTCGTGGTGGAGGGGCTCATGCCTTTAGGGGTATGCTAACGGGCTTACCAAAAAACGATAGTTAAAAAGTCTTTGGACATTTCACCCCTGCCCCTGGGCCCCACGGACTCAGGGGATCCATTATCACAGCTTTCTTTCTCTCTCTTCTTCTCTTCTATGTTAGATTGGTTAAGTAGGTTAGGTTAGGTACCTGTCGCCGCCTTGTCTGTCTTTTATAGCCTATCAGCTGTCGTCTGCCCTTTGTCTGTCTATCATCTGTCGTTTGTAAACATGCCAACATTGCTGTAGGTCCTAAGCCTGGATACAATGTGAAGACAAACTTCACTTGGTACCTATTTATTATTTTGGATTCTGAACGATGCGAAGCTTTTTTTTTCTGTGTACAACTTTTCTTATAGATATACTTGTCCAAAAGTTTCGATCAGTAACTTTTTGAAACCGGATTCGCCTCTAGATTTTACTTTAAAGAGGTCATTTTTAGAATTTCTCAATTCTTCAATTTTTTTTTTTTTTTTTTTGAATAAATTACCCAAAATTTGACAAATACGACACAGAAACCATCATTTTTTGATCCGAATTTTATGAATATTTAAACATAGATAGAAAATCATAATATAAGAAAGATTTTGGCGCAAGAAAATTTTGAAAATGTGAAAAAAAAATTTTGGACACTTTTCTAACATTTTTTTTCTCATTTATTTTTTATATTATCAGCTTCCCTCGTTCAGAATCGTTTTATTGAAGAAATGATTTATCATTTCTTTAAAATACAGTACACCCGTCCAGAGAATCCCACCCATCGTGCGAAGTATGTCCGGCTATTTAGAATTTATTTTATTTTGATTATACTATAAATAACAATGACGCATGGTGATATTGTGTATATGTATTAAGTGCATTTTAGATTCTGAGTGAAGCGAAGAAGCTTATGTTTTTTAACAATGATGTTTGTTTATTTATTTATTTTGTTTTTTCTTCGACACTTTTTCGTAAAAAAATATTTGTCCAAAAGTTTCGAGCAGTAACTTTATAGATCCGAAATCACATCCAAATAGTCCCTTTAAAGAGGTCAATTTTCAAATTTCCAAATAATTTTTCTTTGCGTAAAATAAAACTACCGGAAAATTGATGAGAAAAGCAGTAAAATATGCCATAATCTGAATTTTCATAAATTTGATTTTTGTTTTTTAAATTAACATCAATAATAATAGAGCAGTGTTTCCCAAAGAGCGTACCGCAGTACATTAGTGTACCGTGATAATGTTGTAGGTGTGCCACGAAAATTTGAATAAATAAAATTGAAAATAATTGAATAATTAAATTATTATTATACAATATACATCAAGAAGTGTTTCGAAAGTGTGCCGTGATAACCCCCATACAATATGTATATGCAAGTGTCTGATTTTATCTAACATGAATTGTTTAGTTGTTTACTTTAAAAATCACACAGATTTAGTGTTATGAAAAATTAAAATTAAAAGCATTAATTGCATTAATTTAACAATTATTAATATCGACGTTAATTTTTATTTTACTGTTTTCTTAATTATTATTTACCAAAATTTGGTCGCAGTTCCACCTAACTATAAAACTTCGTTGTTTCGAGCGGTTGTTATTTGACGTCTAAAACACAAAAATATAAATAATTCGTCAATTCAGTGACGCGCATATAAGACGAATCCAATATTTTATTTATTGAATTTACGAATCTGAGATTCATATTATCTACATTCCAATGCATAAATCGAATAATTTATATACATTTGTAAGGAACGGGAGAAATTAGATTTGTTGATAAATTTGAAATAAAATTGTTATTAAAATAATACTTACTTCTAAATTTAAGTATATCATACACTTTTCGTTTTCGAATACATTACGCGTGAACAGACTGTCATTTGAAATCGCATGCAGTGCAGTTTTTGTCTTGATAGTATAATGACTTACGAACGGTCTCCAAAATAAACAATATATATTCGAGAAAGTTGTTATTTCTTCTTTGATAACTTGTGTTCTCGTAAGCAACATTTCAGATTCGATATTCAGACTTATGTTCTTATATCCCCTGGATTGTAATCGCTTAACGAATTGTTCTGTGTACTCATTTAATTTGAGTTCCAAATTCGACAACGGATACTCGTCGTCCGAATGAATCGTTTGAAATAAAAGTATGCTGTCATACATCAAGTCAATGTTATATTCCGTGTCCGAGAATGCTGTAAGCATACAATGTTTCTGATTTTCTAGGAATCCAATGTGTTTCAGTATATTTATTTTGGGGTCATACGCTTGCTCTTTGATTATTTTCAACGATAATTTGCAATACTCCCACATCTTTAGCAAAATATAATCATAACTTTGTTTCATAAATACAATATTCAATTCGGCCAATTTTATTTCCACATTTTTAAAGTAGGTTTTAAATGATCTTTGTTTTATTCTAAAACTATCGTGTCTGTCGTATTGATAACCCAAATTTATTATGTACAAATATTCATTGGATATTATCGATTTTTCTATAAAACCAAGGATGTTGTTAACTGCGTACGCTGTTGGCAGTATCTTAATGTACGAACCCGTTACATTTTTAGTGATTAAAAATAATACAAAACAGTTTAAAATCTTCATGACTATAATATAGTATATTATACTAAATTAGTGACTAGTTGTAACTACACTTATAAAGAGTAAAATAATAATATGCTGTCTCGCCGATATGGTTGTGGCGCTCGTGATTTGTCTAAAGTAAGTTAATCAAATAGTTTATATTTACACAGCAGTTAGTAAAAAGAGACATGTGTAAAATCACATTCTTTAGGTTCTCAAAGGTCTTAAATTTTACGAACGGTGAATGTTATTTTGTTTTGATAAATTAAAGAATAAAACATTTGTATAATTTGATAAATAATAATCATTAATTGCATTTAATTCAAATAGAATATTCTTATAAAAATTCAAAATTATGGTATACATCAACGTCATTCAATCTTTCGAAAATAAAAACAATATAAAAGTTTTGTTACTGCATAATAATACGGAAATAAAAAACTGCGATAAATTTGGCAATTTAATGTAATCAAAATAGATTGAGAAAATAAAAGAAAAAGTCAATATTTGTGATGTAAATAATAATGCAATACATCGCAAATATTAGTATCTATTAGCAGTAGTGTAATATCCAATGAGACACTGTGAGGCAATGTATACCCTAATTTATATTTTAAACAACTTAAAATATTTAATTCTAAAATTTGGTATAAACACCAATACATGAACTATGACTAGACGAGAAGAAAACAGTTATCGCATATTAATATTTTAAGTTAAAATATTTTGTTTCTTTGATAAATATATTGGTAAAAAAAAAGGTTTTTTTTTTTTTTTTGTTGAAATGTTGAAGTTACTTTTTAATAATGACAGATACTAAAGAGTTTGAATTTAACAGTTAAATAATTAAAAATTGTCTTTTATAGTTTATGTTAAAATTTTAGATTCTGAACGAAGTGAAGAAACTAGTATTTTTACAATGATGTTTATTTTTTTTTCTGTGAACACTTTTTCATATAGATCTACTCGTCCAAAAGTTTTGATCAGTAACATTTTAAAACCGGATTTGCCTCTAGTTGGTACTTTAGAGAGGTCATTTTTTGAATATCTCAATTTTTGTTTTTTTTAGAAAAAAACAATTTAATTTTTTTTAGAAAAAACTACCCAAAATTTGACAAAAAAAGACTCGGAAACCATAATTTTTTGATTCAAACTTTATGAAAATTTTCGAAAATGTAAAAAAAAAATGTCTAAATTTTTTTTTCTTTTTATATTAGATAAAAAAAAATTGAAGTATATACAAGAAAGCCCGACATACTTATTACTTAGCACCACGGTTATTCTTCACTCTTCAGGTCAGATACTCCTGGTGATTGTGTTGAAAATGACGACTATTATTGTTCTTTATATTATTATTAACTTCTTTCGTTCAGAATCGTCTTATTGAAGAAATGATTAGTCGTTTCTTTAAAATTCAATACACCCGTCAAGAGTATCCCAGCCGAGATGTGAAGAACACCCCGACAAGTAAATTACACACTTTTAAATAATAAGTATATAAAAAAAAAATTTTAATTTTTTAGTAAGGTGGATGCACCCCCTCAGATATTCTTAATATATATATACCTAGATGAGGGGGACCGCTGAAAAATTCATTCCCGGGCCAAAGTTTTGAAGTTACGCCACTGGTACATATGAGTAATCAGGGCTGAATTGGGGCCCCAAAACTAACTGAGCACATTAATTTTACCGGCCTATTTTATTCAAAAGTAGTCCATATACTAATGGCGTAACAGGGGCTAATTTTTTTTTATGTACGTTAAAGTGCGTAATTTTAGGTAAAACTAACAAATTTTGTCAAAATTCTAATTTTAAACGTTTATAAAGAAAAAAGTTGACCAACAATTTTTTTAAGTCAATTAGATATATATGTCAGTGAGATCATGTTAAATTTTCAGGTCATAATACCAAAAATCAAAAAAATTTTTACATAAAAACTAACAAAGAATGAGAAATATTCAAAATACTGTATTTTTAAAATAGAATAAAAAATTAGAAAATTATTGATGCACGTGGATTTTAATTTACACTATCATATTCATCGTCAAAAAATACATAAGATGGCGTGTTAAAACATTATCAATCTTCTTGAGTTTTTATTAACTACAATTATCTCTCAATATATTTTGTCCGTACTTTTTCCGATTTTACTACTTCACCAAAGATTTGAAACAAACATAATGGTATCAAACGAAAGATGACTGTCAGTTACAGTGTGTTACCAGAACAATAATTTAATTTTTTTTTTCAAATGTGTTTTATCACAAATAAGATCTATATTAGTTTAAATATTGCTCAGGTAACAAGTAGATAGTACACCCAAAAATACTATTGACCCTACCTATTAGTTTTAGATTCTAAACAAAGTGATATTTATTTTTCTGAATACACTTTTTTGTATGGATCCATTTGTCAAGTCTCGATCAGTAACTTTTTGAAACTGAATTTGCCTCTAGTTGGTACTTGGAAAGGTCATTTTTCGAATTTTTCAATTCTCCAAATTTTTTTTTTTTGTAAAAAAACTTCCCAAAATTTGGCAAAAAATCTTGGAAACCATCATTTTTTGATCCAAATTTTATGAAATTATAAATGTAGAAAGACAAAAATATAAGAAACATTTTGGCACAGGAAAATTTTGAAAATATGAAAAAAAAATAAGACATTTTACTAATATTTTTTTTATTAGGTAAAAAAAAGTAAAGTATAGACAAGAAAGTTGGACATATTTTGTATCATTGTTCTTTCCTCATTGGGTCAGATACTCTGTGGGTGTGTTGAATATAACGACTATTATTATTTTTTTTTATTATTGACTTCATTCAGAATCATCTTATTGAAAAAAATGATTTATCGTTTCTTTAAAATTCTACACACCAAGAGTATCTGATCCGAGGAGTGAAGTATACACATTTTTTTTTTAGAATAATTATTTATTGCAGAGCTGTGGCAGGAAGTATAAATTTTCTTGGTAAAAAAATTTAAAAATGTACATTTTCATGTATTGCATTGCTTGTCATAATAGCAGGAGCATTGGCTCGCCATAACCTAGGAGTGCATAACTAAGAGATGTGTAAGTATTGTATTTTTTACAGTCACACGCCATCTTAAACAGTGGAACACTTCTCACAGGTGTTTAAAATTACAACTATAATGTTTTGAATCAGTTCTAGAAATAAAAATTACATATCACAAATAAAATTTTAAAATACACTATACTTTCAGATAATGAACAAAATATATTTATGGTTATAGTAGATAACATTTTATTTACAATGAAAACGAACACTAAAGAGGCCAATTAAATGACCACATGTTTCACAAGATACAATGGCTTAAAATGTCAAAATTATACATAAAGAATATGTTTATCACAGATGACTTATTTTTATTTTATTTATTTTTTTATCTAATCTTATGAGGAGTATTCACATATGTTAAATAATTACTAATATATATATGCAAATTGAAGAAGGATGGTACCAAATAATGTACATAAATATAATCTAAAATTAGTATGCATATATAATATATTTTAAACATGTAATGTGTTCATCAGAATGGTAAACCCTGTTTGAAAAAATATAAATACACAATGTATGTATACATATTATACACATCATTACAAAAATGCAACTGGTTTGAAGTACATAAACAAGTCATGTTTAAATACTACACATTGAAAATAAATTTTAAAAAGAAATTAAAAATACTATTCATAGCTGTAATATTTCTTCCAGTAATTGTAACTTCTAGATTTGGATTTGTAATTTTCGTCGCCTCGATAATCTCTGTAGTCTTTATAATCTTTATAATCACGGTAAGTAGGTACTAATCTGAAAAATAAGCAAATAAATAAATTGTCATATACTAAAAAAAAAAAATTTAATTTATTAATTTTTTTTAACAAAACTTTCATAATTTCTTTAAAACTATGTAAGTGAGCAAATCAATTATTTGGATTAATGGCCAAGTAAGAAAATATGTTATTGTGAGAAATACAGGACGGTCAATATGAAAGTCAGTTAAATAAATTAAAAATATTTTTTGGTAAATTGCACTTATATCTTCATTGGTGTACTATGTACAAATGAGACAAAAATTGTAAGATATGGTTTAAATATGTAAATATGATTAAACATAATGCATACATACATTTATTTATATATTTCTGTTTTTAAAAAATTATACGGTTTTCTACAAATATCAGTTTTAGGAATTAACATAAATTGCATGAAGTTCAACTACAGAATAAATAAGAGAGGAGGGTGTCACAGCATAAAAATATTTTTTGAATGTCAACTACTTTCCATCAAACTGTCAAGTATAAAATTGTGCACTTTTATGAAGACATCCAGAACATAGTTTATAATATAAGTATATAACATATTTATATTATTATATAAACAAAAAGTATAGACAAGAGAACCAGACATATTTCACACTATGGGTATTCTTTACTACTCATGAAGATACTGTTGGTGGGTATGTTCAATTTTAAAGAAACAATAAATCATTTCTTCAATAATACAATTCTGAGTGAAGTATGTTTTTTTATTTTTCTATTTTTGAAAATAAACAATCAATGGCAAATAAGTACAGTGAATTTATACAACGTTTCTATGCTATTTACAATAATACAAAACATAGTATAAATACAATAGATCTGATAATGCATAAATAATATAGGTCAGTGTGCTATTTAGAATTCAAATGGTTTTCAAATATAACAACTGAAGGGGAGAAGCTGGAAATTTTTTAATGTTGTACATATTTAGGAAGTTAAGTAACACATGATGGAAAAAACGAAACGGACATAAAGAATAGAATAGCTTAAACAAAACAGGTAGTCTACAAGAAGAAGCACCTATTCATGGCAAACACTGTAAACCTAAATACCAGAAAAAATCTTATAAAAGAGTTTTGTATGGAGTATAGCTCTTTATGGGGCAGAAACATAGACAATACTTAAAGCAGAAAAGAAAATAATTGAAGCTTTTGAGACATAGTGTTGGAGAAGAACACTGAAAATTCGTTGAACAGAGAAAGTTAAAAATGAAGTGACCAAAGGATGAACGAACAAAAAACAATATGGAAAACAATCAAAGAAATGAAGAAAAAAGGAATCGGACGTATTCAGAGAAACAATGAATGGATAATGACAATAATAGAAGGAAAAGGAGGAGGAGGTAGACCATTTGGGAGTTATTAGAAATATTGTAAGAATTTTCCTGTACTTTTTCCAATTTTTTTTCAATCAAACCCTTTTAAAATGTTTAATTATTCTTCTGTAAGAAATTCTATTGCACCAAATTTCAAAACAATCGGTTGGGCCAATTTTATTTTATGTGCATTAAAATGCATAATTCTAGGTAAAACTAACGAATTTTGTCAAAATTTTAACTTCAAAAGGGTGTAAAAAAAAAGTCGACTAACGATTTTCGAGATTTTTTCAGGTTCAGTGAGATTATATTAAATTTTCAAGTCTTAATATCAAAAATCAAAAATTTTATTACAAAAAGATAAACAAAAACCTAACCTAACCTCCTTTATACAATACATTCTAAATAAAAATGTAGGTCAGTATACAATTGTTAGTAAATTAACTAAATAAATAAAATATATTGTAACATACTTGTTATTGGTTGAAGATTTATGACGACGATATCCTGAGGAACTTGAAGAACCAGACGATGAACTAGAATATCGTTTACGGGTCTTGTTTGATTTTCTATGTTTATGAGACCTTCTATCTGATGTTGACTTGGAGCGAGATCGTTCATTACTAATATAAAACAACATTGTTTATAATAATTTATAATAAATATGATAAAAATAAATAATTAGAAAAAAAATGGTACACTTAGTACCACACATTAAATATACTTTAGATAGGCAATTTACAAGTTATTATTTATAACCACCACAAATGCTCTATGGCTCGGACAATATTTAACAAAGATATTACGAGGACGTCAGACAAGCTTTTTTTTTAAGAGGTTCTGCAAAAACAATTTTTATCAAATTTGAGGAAAAATAATTACCTACAAATTTAAGAAATAAGACGTATTTGTTTTTTTTTTGTTATGTAATTGTTTTATTTTCAATAAAACATAGTTAAAACCTGTTTTACATGAACATACTTTACACAGGCTACATTGAAAATAAATTCATGAAATGTTCTCACTGTACAGAAGAGAATATTTTCTGTGATATAACATTTAAATTTTTTGATACTTAGTTCAAAGTTATTGAATATTAAATAATTCTACAGTGTTAAATTTTTGAATCAGTAGAGTATTTTTACCTATATAACGTGTTTGGTGAAATGGGTAACATCCTCTTAAATCTATTTTTATCAATAGTATACTTATTCTATCCTCTACTACTTACAAAAATATTTAATAATTAGATCTTAATGGTGAAAATAAAAATGAGAGCATAAGATTAAAGAAGTACAGACAAATTAAAAAAAATAGTAAAGCAATGTTATTCTTACTTTTTCTTTTTGGATTTCTTTAAATGTCTTGGGCTTCTACTTCCAGACTTAGTTTCTGAAGGCGTTCTACTTCTACTCCTTTTTTTAATTTGTTTTCTACAATACATTAATATATAATTAGCATGTTCAATAAAAATAAATCGATAGATAATAGCTTCTCACTTATTTGGAGTAGTCGAGCCAGTATTTTCTGGTATACTAATATTTGTTCCATTTGTTGGAGGAGGTACTATAATCTCAGTTTGTACTACTGGAGTAACAATGGCTGCTTTCGCTTTCTCTTTGGCGTGATCATATTGTTTTTTTAATTCTTCTACTCGCTTTTCTAAATCTTCAGTGACAACCTGAAAAAAAGTTGTGCCAAACAAATATAGTAAACTGAAAGTACCAACTTAAATGTTTTACTCACTTTTGGTCTAAGATACAATTTGAGAATCTTGCGACAGATGTCCTGGATGTCTGCTTCATTGGCATTGAATAAACTGTACCATGCTGGACTTTTGGGTAATGGTATTTGTAATTTCCTGGCCGACAGATAAATACAAGCACAAGCAATTGTTTCAGGATCAAACTGAACAAATACATCTGTTTGCAATGAATCATTCATGTAATTCCAGGACATCTGCATTATTGACTGATGTTTCTCAAACCCAAGAGCCTGTAGGTACATGACAATGAGTTTATGTGGGTGTTTAACATGCACGCAAAACCCAAGCTCCTTGAGCACGCGTCGTTCTGCTTTTATTACCTGCGTCTTTTTCTGTACATAATTTTGATCAAGTACCAACGGCGTAATCAATCTGCAACAGTGCGGGGTATTTTTGGGGCTTGTTTTGGACTAGTGATCACATGGTAATTCCATGAGTAAAAAAAGAAAACATATACTGAAAAATATTCAACCACAACTGACTAAACTTTTTATTTAATTACTCTAAAATATCAATTATTATGCAAAAGTATACAAATATTTAAAATTAAAAGCAATATAAATATTCTAATAAAAAACTTGAACTATTATTATTTAATAATTATCATCAATAAATTTGTCCTCAAATAATTAAAAATTGTATTACTTGAAGTTATTAATTAAATCTTCAAGAAAAAAATCATAAATTTTACTTAAATAAAAAAAGAAATTTTAATTTTAAACTATAAATTATTGACTTACAGTATAAATGAATGTTAAAATTTCATAAATTAAATATTAATTTATATGAAAAATATTTTAAATCCTAACTTTATTTAAAATATTTGTAAACCATAATTTCTAAGTTAATAATTGATTTTTTTACTACACTTAGTAACAATGTTAAACTATAGTATTAAATAAGCAATAAAGGATTTAATACTAAATAATATTGATATTGTTATCATTAAAATATAAATCCTTCTGGAAATATTGCTCATTTATTTTATATTTATAGATCATAAATAACATTTAATTATACCACAAAACCCTAATCCAAAACAACTATAAATTTGTAATCATTTTAATATAATGATTATCAAACCCTCAGGAATTTAACAATGTTAAATTTTTCCTGCTATTTAATGATTTGATTCTTGACTTCATTCCACGCGCATTTAATAGTTCACTAATTTAAATACTCAAAGCATGGTTTCTCCACATTTCATTAACTGTTAAAACAATTAACATTCACCTTCAAACAAAAATATTAAAAAAAAAAAAAAAACATAGTTCACTTCAACGTCTGATTTTATCCAAGTCCTTTTTAACGTCTACAAATTGAGTAGGTACCTTGTACGATGTAGAATAACCCACAAATGGTTTGTATGGCTTCTTCATAAATGATTTGCTATCTTGAATCCCATTGTGTTGGACATTGAGCAAAACACAGTATCAACTGTCTGTGAAATTCTGTTTGCTTGATACAAAACTTTTATGGTTAAGTATAATCACTAAATTAGAGCACATAATATGTTATGCACATAGGTTTTATACTATACCTCTCTTTTTGATAAATACTTATGTAGATTTATATATAAATATATATATATATATTTATACATGTAAATCATTTTTGTAATTTTTTTTTTTTTTTTGATAGACCCTAACTCTTTTTGGAGGGAAACCTCATAGCTATTTTTGATTAAATCATGTAACAATATAATTTTTTAAGGGGTCCAACAGTGTTCTTGACGTGACGACCATCAATTTCAATGCGAATCCACCACGTTCGCTTTCCTCTCCACAATTCAAACCGAGGGCAACTCACCCGGCGGTCAGCTGTGGAAAGTATCTGCGAAAACGCAAGTTATAAAATAAATTTGTGCTCTATATTTGCACTCGGTTTAACATTAACAACCACTGACTTTGTTGCATTAAGACAATTTATAAATCAAAATAAATAAGAACAAAACAAATTGCAACAAAAACAATGGATTTCTGTGCACCCTACAGTTATCGCAGTTGATTAACACATTGTAACTTGTAAGTTTAATTTAAATAATTAAAAAAAAATATATAAGTCATCAATTAAATGCAAAAAAAAATTTTAAATTGAAATTCAATATAAGTACAAGTTATATTTTTTATTTAGCATTTAACAAACAATCTACTTTTTTCTATTTGGTGGATTAAATTAAACAAACTATAAATAAAAATGACAACCTTTGATCAATGAATTTAATATTTGTAGAAATTAAAATAGATTATTTAGGTATAATAATATAACTTGTACAAATATATAATATTTAAAAAATATATTCTCTTATTCTGTACTAAATCATAGCTGATAGTAATATTAAAACACTTATAAAATGTGTATTTTGCGACTGCTGTAGGATATCTGAAAGTAATTAAACATCTAAGTAAATACAAATAATCTTAACAGTGATAAAAGAATGTTTCATATTTAGGATAGTTTAATTAATAATTATTGTAGAGTTAAATATGTAGTGTATATGAATTCAGTTTCCAGATAGTGTTTTAGCTTCAAACAGAAATACAAACTATAGAAAATCCATCCATCATTCATTAAAACAAACGTCCACATATAGAAATATTCTGAAATAGTACAAATAGGAAAAGGATACTTAAAAATTATTTGAAAAAAAAAAAAAAAACAATGACAATAATTTAAATTATGATCAATAAAAAATTGGCTTTAAATAAAAATTGAAATTAATAAGTGAAGATAATGAAATTTACATAAATGAGCTATCTTATTCCATATTTAAGCTGGATATGAACTAAGTTTGAAGTAATTTGCACTTAAAGGAAACTAAGTTTACTAGTGGATTAATATGTTTAAGAAAAACACTGAACATATTTTATTGGATAGAAAGGAAAATATTTTTTCTAATGGAATTTGACAAAACTAACTTACCTTAAACTTAAGTTAATAAATGAAAATATCTATTATTTAGATATACTGAATATATGTATATAGTATATTCATAAAACCTACATAACTATCATCAGGATTAAAAAACTGTAGTTATAGGCAAAGTTAAATAATTTAGAAAATTAAAAGGTATATTTCAATAAAAATTATTCAAGGTCCAAGTAAACAGTTAATTTATATTCGGAAACAAAACCCAAGAGATTAGTCAGTTGTGATTAAAAATATTTAAATAAGATTCGGTACTTTCTTGTTAGAAGAGACTACAGCTATTATTGCGTCTACCATTATTGTAATTGTCATTAACCTCTTTAGTAGTGTACACAGAGATGAGCCAGTAATTGAAGTGTAGCTTTTAGCTTCCTTGACAACTTATCACAGATTACAAGACATTATTCAGTATTGACAAGATTATCAAGTCGAAATATTCCCACGTGGCACAGGAAGCCAAGGGTAGATATTGATTTGAAGCACAAGAGGTGCAACAAAAGTTTGCAAAGCAAGAAGAACTGCGGAGCACTGTAATTACATTGAGCCTTGCTTGACTCTAGAGTTCTGTTTGCTTTGCTCACTTAGCAAAACCCCTCTCACTAGCATCGTAGGCTCATGTTGAGACCCTCACCCTTCACACTCGATTCAAATTTATACCAACCCTCAGCTTGATATGCAATCTGAGAACATTTTGGCTTTATAATGAACTGGCTGAGTGACGCGATATGCTGGTAATAATACGACAGATAAAACAATTTTGTAATCCGTGATAAGACATAGTGGAAGCCAAAAGCCAAACTGCAATTACCAGCTCATACATAGAGTAGTCGCCGAATGCTGTTATTAATTAAAATATTAACAATTGTCATAGATAATTTATTGTTGATTTGGTATTAATGACCTAAATGGTAATATTAATGATCATAATTTTGATCCAAATATTTCGTCTATAATTTTATTTCAATTAAATTTTTAAAAATAATTATGTCTTGTAAAAGACGAGAAGATATGAAGGTATTAGTGTATACCATATACTGTATAAGTATGACAAATAAGTTACCAAAATATTTAATTAGTATTATATGAAAACATTTCATTTTAATGAATTATTATTTGAAAATACCTAGGTAATCTTTAATAACAGGAGAGTGATAAATTATGGTAGTCTAGAATAACAGGATTGTGACATTTTCCAAAACATAAGTAGTCTCATATAACAGGAAAGTAACCAAGATTCAAATAAAAAAAAAAAGAAGATTAAAAATGGTAAATAAAATCCATCTTAACTTACTTTTGGTTTAGAACTTGACGAATATGATGAAAAACATTAATAACATCACGAATACGTCGTGGTGATTCCTCAACTTTAGAGGCTAGACATGTACACGCCATTGCAGTTATTTCCATAGGATGGCGAACAAAAGACTTAGTATAGTAAAATCGTTGAAATAAAACTTGTCCTGTAGCCATAGCCACCTAGAAATGAAATATTGAATATTAATAATATCATTTTGAAATAAAATATTTTTAAATATATGAGTATTTAGGTGTACAATACATTTTCATAGTTAATTTCATGCAATAATAAAAGAATACATAATATTTTTCAAATAGGAAACCTCTATTCTAAATATACCATTTTCTCAGCTACCTAAAATAGAAAATTTTAATTAAGTTAAAACTAATATATAGGTACCTAACTAGGAACAAAGTAATACATCTAACTTAAACATTTATAATACCTATTACTTATACCCCCCCCCCAACCAAAACTAAAAGTAGGTAGAATATTTTATTTTTTCTAGCAATATAGTGAAACTTCCAAATAACAAATCTTATGGGCAATAAAATAAATTTGTAATTTAAAGGAATTTGTTAAATTACATCAATAAATATAGACAAGAAAGCCGGACATACTTCACATGACGGATATTCTTTGTTCTTCGGGTCATACACTCTTGAAGGGTATGAATAATTTTAAAGAAATGATGAATCATTTCTTCAATAAAACGATTCTGAACGAAAGAAGTTAATAATATGAAGAACAATAAAAGTCATCATTTTCAACACTCATCAAGAGTATCTGACCCAAAGAGCGAAGAAAATTTGTTGTATGAAATATGTCTATCTTTCTAGTCTATACTTAACTTTTTTTATCTAATATACAAAGGAAGAAAAATTAAATGAGAAAAAAAAATTAGAAAAATGTCCTTTTTTTTCACATTTTCAAAATTTTCTTGTGACAAAATGTTTTTCATATTATTGCCTATTTATGTTTAAATTTTCATAAAGTTTGGATCAAAACATGATGGTTTCCGAGTCTTTTTTTGTTAAATTTTTGGTAGTTTTTTTCAAAAAATAGTTGCTGATCGAGACTTTTGGACAAGTATTTCCATACAAAAAAGTGTTTACAGAAAAAAAATAAACATCATTATAAAAACACTAGCTTCTTTACTTCGTTCAGAAATTTAGAATCTAAAACAAAAAGCCAACTCCACAAATTATATATTTGAAGTTATGATATTACTTTGTTTTTCTTCAGTTTCTGTGTCCTCTTGTAGTTGAATTTCAATAGGCTGCTTTATGTCAGCGGTTCTCAACCTTTGTATGTTGGCGACTCAAGATATTTACCTAATTTTTTTTGCTATCTTTTTGAAAATAATTTCAATGTGGAGTCTTCCTTCGCCCACTTAATTTTTTCAATTATTATACTTAAAAGAAACTATTAACTCTTCTTGTAATTGAGGTGATTTGAGCGTACATACGTTAAAATTATAGCTACAGTTCTGTAGTAAAATTAACTGACTTCCTTTACCTAACTATCTAACACCTAACTTTGGTGTATTATCTTTACGGTACAAACTAAAATTATAAGTAGATACCTAGGTACCTAAAATTTCAATACAATATTTCCTTATTCGGCATGAAAAACTTCCTGTGCAAAATCAGACAAAATGAGATATTAGTATCCTTTGATTCAGAAAAAAACTACACTGAATGAAAAATACTCCAATGTAGAAATTATGAAAAATTATTTTATTTATCTTCTATGTGCACAGTACTTACACTAAAACTTTTCTGAAAAACCTTCTACAAAGAACTAATGTAGAATATTTCAAATAGGTACCTTACCTGTATTTATTTTTATTTTGTTAGATTCTGAAAGAAGTGAAGAAGCTTATGTTTTTACAATGATGTGTATTATTTTTTTTTTTGATAACTAACTTGATATTAGGTAGGTACCTAACCTTTAAAAATAAAACTGTTTTAAAAAAGGAGGATTTAATTTAGCTTTTATAATGCCTACTAATTTTTTTAAACATCTCTCCTGAAAAACTAGAATTTTGCACATAAGAGATTTTTCACACAATTTAATATTGATATGTACTGACTACATTATACAAAAACAGATTGTTATCGAATAATTTATTCCTTGATTTATTCATTACACAGAAATATTAGATTTGTTAAACGGAGATTAATTTACACATAATCATAGAATAGATCATTTTACCTAATCTGTGGTATAATTAACAATGAGTCATAGTTTTTTTTAAAAAAAAATTCTGAACTGCACGTTTCACTGTATTTATTTTGTTCTATTTTTTATTAGGTACATAAAAAAAATTGAATAAGTCTTTTTTATAAAAATAGGTAGGTAGGAATATATCATATATAGAATATATAGACAATTAGTACCTACTTACAAAAGCAAAAAATAAAGTAATTAGGTACCTAGTAAATAAAAACATGGAATGTCATAATTACAGTTGAGAAAAAACCACCAATTCTACAATTTTAATATTAATTCAATTAATTAGGTAGGTATCAAATGTTACCTATATTAATTAGGTCTATAGGTATTTAAGGAAATGAAAAATAATTTAAGGAGTCAATGTCTTCAAAATTACGTTCCTTTAAGTATTTCATTTTTACAATCAAAATAAAGAATTATCATAAGAACTGTGACTGCAACCATCAAAGAATGCTATAGCATATTTTCTAATTTTAAAACAAGTACAGGAAAAGCAAAGGTATCAACCTTATTATGAGCTCATTAATCTGAAACGTTACAATTCAAAGGAGTAAGTAGGTACCGAGGTAGGTACCTATTAACGTAACCCATAAATATTTATTTTAAATTTCGTTAACTTTTTACGATTTATCTATCAATTTTTAATTTTATGAAAACTTAAAAGTACTTCCTACAAACAACATACTTTATGGTTACATCAGAAATTATTATTTGAACTGATTATGTTTACATAAAATAATAATTTGTCACTAATCATAGAGTGGTTTTACGTTGGTCAAAATTTTTGAAGGTTGCATAATACAAAACGAAGAATTAATGAAATGTTGTACAGTATACACCATCATGAATAATGTCATGTTTGTCAGGTCAAATAAATTGCAGCCATTATTCAATGTCAGTGTTTTGGCATTTTCAATGACAAAAACCATATATCTACCATCAGTACATCAATAAGAAGGAGGACGCGGACATAATCGTTAATAAACGTTATCTAAGCGAGTAGAATAAAATGATTATATAAGGCGAGTGGGCTAATGAAATTATCGAAATGAAAAAAAATAATATTGTGAAAATAGAAACAAAAATGTGTGAATAAATTACCGTCTTGTCTTAGAGTATAACAACGATGGGATGAGAATGTCACGAGAGCAAGTGAAATCGTTTCTATGTCGTATCACATTTAGAAATACGCGGTATTGTTGTGAACAAGAAACGAAACGAAAACAACAACAACAATAATAATAATAATAATGATAATTAAGATGACATGGTAAAACAATTGCAAGAAAAATAAGCATAGGTATAAGAGTTCAATCATGCAAACCTATAACAACGGCAAAAAAAATCGTGACATAATTCTCACCTGTGGCAATTTAAGTAGTATACCAGCAGTCTGGATCCATTCGCAGCCTACGATCCGTAGATCGACTTCGGTTTCAAAGTCCAATCCATCGATCATCGACGGCGTTGACGTGAGCTTCTCTTTGGGTAACAGCACATTGCTGAGCGTCAACAAAACCTTGGTCGGCTGCTTTAAAATATGGCGGTCGTGATCAATGATCGCTGTGGTCGTTGTCGTTGTAGCGGCCGATGTTTCCATTTTGCACATCACATGCAGACAAAACGCTACAATATCCGTGTCTTGACGCACCGGAATTGTCGACAATAACAGGCGCGTATTGAATGAGCGGACACGATGATTACGCACACAGAGAGAAAAAATGCGCGTAGTTCAACACGGTGCCGTTCATCAGTCGTCATCAGTAAGTATGCGGACGAGCATAAACAACAAAGATGGCCGACATTACGATACTAAGGACGTCCCTTCACGCGATTGCGCAGTGGTACCAACTAATCTAGTCCCATCCTGAGATGATAAAGAATGCGTTCGTCTTGGACGTTAATGTACGCTTTAAGAGCTTTTGAATAAGTTCTGCCCATAGACTTAATAATAAATTAAATCTATGGTTCTGCCCATAAATAATATAAACATAGATGGGATATAATATCTAATTGAGGCCACTATATTTTGCTGTCCTGAACTAATAAGAAATTGAGGCCGATTGTTTACGTTTGGATATCATTTTATTTAAATCAGCAAAATACCACTTTTATTAATCTATAATCAACTGCTCTTGTTCATTTATTTTTCAATTATTATAAAAATAAAATGATTTAAACAATAAAAATTTTATTAAATTGTTTTGTTTCTCGGTGGTTACCGAGAGGTATAGATACTATCTATATCCGTGGTGGTCACCGAGATAGATAATGTAATAGTTATTATCTATCTCAGTGTTGGTGGTACTGTGGTACTATAATTCATCCATTTTCATAGATAATAAAAATATGGATAGGACCACGGACTAAGAGGCTAATCTATTGAGGCGGCGCCGACTAAATGTTCATTGGTAGATGCCGCCTTTGTCGTAATTTCTTCGATTTTTCTTCAGCAAACCCTTGTAAAATGTTTAATTATTCATCCGTAAGAAATTTTATTGCACCAAAATATTCGCAATGAAATTCTCTATCTAGGCACCAAATTTCAAAACAATCGGTTGTGCCAGTTTTTTTATATGTACGTTAAAGTGCGTAATTTTAGGAGTAACTAACGAATTTCGTCGAAATTCTAACTTTAAACGGGTATAAAGAAAAAAGTTGACTAACGATTTTTGAGATTTATTCAGATCAATTAGACATATATGTCAGTGAGTTCATATTAAATTTTCAAGTCCTTATATCAAAAATTAAAAATTTTATTACATAAAAACTAACAAAAAATGAGAAATTTCAAAATTGCTGTACTAACTCAAAATTGATCAAATCTTTTTGAAATTTTTTCGTACCTGTTTTTAATGGTTGGTGAAAATTTCAAATTTCTAGCTGCATTATTTTAGATGTAATTTCAAAAAGTAATTTTCAATTTTACGGAAATTTTGCCAATTGTGTATTTTGCTGTTTTTATCAATTTTTCGACAATTTTCCCCCATTTTTGGAAAAAGTATTGAGAAGTTTGAAAAATGACCTCACTTAAGTACCATCCGGATACAATTCCGGTTCTATAGAGATATTGATCGAAACTTTCGGACAAGTATTTCTATACGAAAAAGTGTTCACAGAAAGAGAAAAAAAAATTATAAATAAACATCATTGTAAAATCATAAGCTTCTTCACTTCGTTCAGAATCTAAAAAATGTAAAATAACTGTTTTTAGTAATTTACAGAAGTTAGAGTTTAATTAAAATACAGTTCGCTGTTTTTTTCATCAATATATTTCCTAATTACCTAGACACAGTGCCAAACAAAGCAGAATGATGGTAAATAAAGTTAACTGATATACTTATTTTAAACTGTTAAAACAAGAGAAAACTGTTTCGATATTATGCAGGTATTTTAGTATTTGCTAATATTTTATTATATAAATTGTAAAATTCATTCATCATTACAAGCAAATATTAGTCTTATTCGTTATTAAAGCAAAATGTACTAAAATTTCATTAAAAAAAAAAATAATATAAGATTAATAACAGAACAAATAAAAATAAAATAAATAGTAACAATAAAGTTTCAATAATACGTTTAATATAAAATGTATTGCACATTGACCGCTGGCATAACACAATTTTTTTTAAAACTAGTTTACCAACTTAAAAAATATTCAAATATAAAACAACACATAAAATATATAGTATTAATAAATATTATAAAAGTAATTTTATATTATGATTTATGATATCATTTGTGAACTTAACAATGATAAATGACAATTTTGTTTTGATTTATCAAGTTATAGTTCATACACATTTTATTATACTAATGTTAAATATGAATACTATCTTTTTCATTCGTTGAAGTTATCAAGTAACTGAGTTAAGCTTAGGTTTTACAAAAAACCAAAAATAAATTATTACAAATAGAAATTTCGATTTATATAAATTCACAATGATAATTGCATATACTTAAAATTTATAACATATTGTAAAAATAAATAACATGCTTTGTAATATTTTTGTGAGATTATTTAGCTAACAAAAACCAAATATGTACAGATACATATCAAATCAGTAATTTCTTACTCTAGAGATTTTTTACTTATCGAGCAGACAGGATATTTTGTAACAAGTAGAGTGTAACTTTTTGATTTATAAAGCACAGTGACGAGTGTCAAATGGCAAATTAATGAATGAGTAGACAATGTTTTTTTTTGGCAGTTATTTATCTGGCGGTGATAGTTAAATAAACCTTGTTGACATGTTCTATGGTGCAACTGCTTCTCATCACAAAGTTAAAATAATCTTTTTTTTTTTTTTGTTATGTAAACAAACAATGTCAGATCAAGGAAAAAAAAGAGAAAAAATAAATAAATGCTACTAAGTAAAAATTATATGATAATCCAAATAATAAGACTTCCATAACTTAAATATTCACACCATTGAATTCACTTGAATACTAAGAGGTATTACAAAAATATATAAATATAACAATAATTATGTATTGTGCATTATAGTTTATTCAGTTAACCTAACCAGAGTGCACTGGCTCATTGAAATGATAGATAGAATAGAACAACAATGGAACTCTCTGACAATGGTTAGTTGGTATTGTTTTACAGCTATTTGTCAGCTGCAGCAGTCTGTTGGTGTTTTTGTCAAAACACTGCAACAGCTTGTGGAGGTGATTATTGCTTGACCAGTTATCGCTGCTACTAAGTCCATTCTTTAATTTATAGAACTATAGATAGCTAAATTATTAAAGCAATAGGCACTTGTTTGAAGACTTCATTAAAAAAAATAAAATTTTGTTAAGTAACTCAGTGGAATACATTTACATGAACGTTTTATGATACCTTTACTGTAAATAATTTTTGGAAAAATCTAAAATTGCCCAATTGGAAATAAATAAATAATACATTAAGTAACAAATATGAGATTATCTTTGTACAGATTCTTCTAGTAAATTTGTCAGCTTCTGTCTTAATCGTTTATTATTTTGACATACACAATTAATCACAGCCAATAATTGTTTATGTGAGTATTCCTAAGACAAAAATATTTAATTAAAACTTTTCCCTCAGGTGTTATTAAAACATAAAACATTACTTGATGATCTCGTGTCCACGTCTCCAATGATGTTTCAGGTAAATAATAAGCCTTGATATATACTTCAACTAGTTCTTTATGAGGAAATGGATTTATAGGACAAATCAAATTTATTTGGGACATGAATTGGGTGAAATCAAGCTGCATCAATGCTCGACCAGCATTAGAACACTTTTTTGCCAATGAAAATCTGTAAAGTACATCGGATTTAATGTTTTTTTAATATTTAGATTAAGCTACATGATGTTACCCTTCAATAAAAACTGAAGATACTAGAAAGCCAATAGCTTCCCAAATAGAAATCAATATCTGTTCATTTAAATAAATACTAGAAGTTGATGTTTTAAGAGTTTTGAAGAATGCACGTAATTCCTAAAATTAAACAATTTTCAATTATTAAAGAATGTCTATACTTGTAATAAAATTGAAGTCTGATAACCAGTGAGACTTACTTGAAGAAAATAATCGACATATTTACTATGTTCACACATAATATCTTTTACTTCCCAATTGACTTTGGCCATCATGTTCAATACTTGAGCATAATCAATAGCTTTACATATTACACGACCATATACTGGTTTTCGCAAATCCATTGCTACGGCTACAGTCTGATACAGGCATTAAATATTATGTTTTTATTTATAAAGTTTGTATGGAATTATATTTTATAAAAACAAATTTTGTAAAGTTGTAAAGTAAATTATAGTTTTTAGATAATTATAATCAATACTTTTCTACTTTATAGGAAACTCATTTTTTGGTGGGTAATTTTTTATTTACACAATATCCAAGGATTTACGGAAGATCTTATAAATTTATTATGTATTAACAATTATGACTGTGGTCTGTGAGCACAGAAGATTAAACTAAAAATAAAAAAGAATATATGTATAAAATCTATACTTCATGGAATATTTATTCATTAAAAACATCAAAAAACATCTAGTGATGAAGTGTTCCATCAATTTATCATCTATGTCATTTTATTACTTTTGGTGTCGTTTTTTACTGTATGGGTTTTTACTCCTGTCATTTTTTTCCATGGAGTTTTTTTCAATGTCATTTTTTTTCCTAGCTTCTGAATGAACATACCTATGAAAAAATAATATTTTTTCTCTTATAACCCTTTTCCAAAAAATTTGTCTAAGATACACCATTTTCAATTTTTTACCCCATTAACATCAGTAAGGGTTGAATTTTGGATAAATAGGTAATTGATATTTTATTTATATAATAGAGAATACTCTATTATATAAAATATTATATAAATATATGCCAAGTTTTCAAACAATCCAACAGAGAAATAATGTATCCCATTTTAGATTCTGAACGAAGTGAAGAAGCTTATGTTTTTACAATGATGTTTATTTTTTTTTTTTTTTTTTTTTTTTTCCGCTCTGTAAACACTTTTTCGTATAGAAATACTGATCCAAAAGTTTCGATCAGTAACTTTATAGATCCCAAATCGGATCTAGTTGGTACTTTAGAGAGGTC